>JAJPUD010005070.1:150501-167040 GCA_023553655.1 Myrmecobius fasciatus | reverse complement strand
CCCCCCCTCTGTCCTTCTCTCTCTTTCTTGGTGGCTTCTGGCTCATCTGAGTCTTGGCAGTCTCCCTTCCTCAGGGAGAAGGGCCGGTTGATAAATGTGGAGGCTGTCAAGGAGGAAAAATAAAGGAGATAAATGAGGAGCACATCTCAAAGACTCAAAGGCTATGAGTGCTGGGAAGGACCTTCCCGACCATCTTGCTGGTGGCCCCCAAACTTTTGAGTGAGAAGACCCTGCTGTACTCCAGGTGTTAAATGGAGGAAGCCAGAAGGGGGGAGGAGGTGGGCACAGTGCCGGACTTGGAGTCAGGGAGCCCGTGGTCCGGTCCTTGTAACTGTGTGCACCTGGACAGATCGCTTACCCTCCCTGAGCTTCTTGCCCTCGTTGGTACAATGATGGAACTGGCCCGGGTAAAAGGTCCCCTCAGCTCTAATTCAAGGGATGATGAGATACCTTCAGCATATACTAAGTGTCAGCTCTAATAATAATAATTAATAATAATAATAAATCTAGGAACTATGAGATACCTTCAGCATATTGTCAGCTCTAATAATAATAATAATAAATGATGATAAATAATAATAATAAATCTAGGAACTATGAGATACCTTCCGCATATTGTCAGCTATAATAATAATAAATCTACAAATGATAAAATCTTCAACATATATTAAGTATCAGCCATAAAAATAAGTCTATGAACTATGAGATACATTCAGATTATATCACCAGCTATAATAATAATAATAGACAGCCTTTCTATAACTCTTTAAGGTTCATATACTTTAACATGACAAAACAGGCTGAGGGAGGGTAGGACTTAGCTGGGCTCATCCAGCCAGGAAGTGTCTGAGATAGGATTCAAGCTTGAGGCTTCCTCACTTTAAACTCAACACTCTAACCTTTTTTTTTTTTTGCTTTTTTTTTGCTTTTTGCTGAGGCAATTGAGGTTAAGTGACTTGCTCAGGGTCACACAGCTAGGGAGTGTTAAGTGTCTGAGATCAAATTTGAACTCAGGTCCTCTTGACTCCAGGGCTGCACCACTTAGCTGCCCCAACACTCTAACCATTTTGCCCAAAGCAAAGTACTAGGGACTCTGGGAGATTAGATGGGGGACATCTACCCATCTAATGCAAAGAACCCCAGTGTTGGGAAGGACTTCAAAGTCCAGCTAGCCAGATGCATCCAGGAATACCTTCTCTATCCAACGTCCATGAATACCAGCCCTCTCATTACTTTCCCAAGCATCCCATTCTGCTTTTGAGTTTCAATTTCAATTTGGGGGGAGGTTTTCTGTACTTGAAGCCTCAGACTGCTTCTCCATGATTTCCTCCTGCTGATTTTGTCTCCTGGAGACAAGGAGAACCCTTTCCTATTTGACAGACCTTTTCGTTCTTCTCCCAAGGGTTCTTCTCCAGGTTAAAGACTCAATTAGGGGATGAAGTGAAGTGTAGTGACTATGGAAACACAATGGAGCCCATCCTCGAATAATCAACCAAACTTTCTTTTCTGCTGGATAATCCTGCGCATCCCTCTGGATGCTCTGGAGGCTGCCCAGGTGGCCAGTGCCCTTCCCAAAATGTGGTACCCAGAACGGAACATGGCGAGGGGGACGTGGATGATGCAGAGAGGACATTCGCCCATGGTGAATGCAGCCTCCCCTCGAGTCTCCAAAGAGCTCACTGGTACTCTTAGGCGCTGCATCTCATCTTTGGGTGGTCACAGGTTGGAGGGGCTACTGAAGGGATCTGGCTCAGGTGGAGGTTGAACTAAGCGGCTTCTGATTGCTTCCCTCTCTCGGATCCCGTGATTTGTGTTTCCGCTTTATTAAAATCTCCAGATCTTTTTTGTGTGAAATGCTACATAATCACGTCTTCCTCACCGGGGACTTTTTGAATTTAAGAACAGAACTTTATATTTCTCTCTATTAAATGTGATCTTATTAGATTAGCCTGACTGTTACCCAGAATCCCAGGCAGAGTAGAGAAATACAGAAAGAAAGGTTCGATTAAAGTCCATGTGAGCTCAGCAAAGTGAGGGGTTCTTTCTAGGGGGAGAAGTGAGAGGAAGGCTTTTTAGAGGGGTCCCTGGGGCCGGACCCTGGAGTTGGGAAGGAATTAAGTGAGGGGAGGACATGCTGGGGAATACTGACCACAGGGGCCCTTTGGGGAGATTGCAGAATCATAGAATTTCCGGAGCCAAGATTTAGAGCTTGAGGAGCCTACAGAGGTCATTCTGTCTGACCCTTTATTTTATAGATAAGGAAACTGAGGCCTCAGGAGGTGGTTTGTCCAAGGTCAGGCAGCTAATCGGGAAAAGAGATGTATGGGAACCCAGGGCTCTCGACTCTAATTCTAAATTTAGCCACACTTTTTGGAAGGACGATGGGGTTCGTGAAAGGGAGCAGTGTATGTGTGGGGATAAGAATGGAAGAGTGAGGGGAATCAGATCTTGGAAGACCTTGAATGTCAGCAAAAGGAACCAATAGGAAATCACTGAAGCTTTGGGGTTCGAAATGGGAATGGATTGTGCCATATTCAGAGCCTGCGCTATGAGAAGATGAAGTGGCAGCAGGGAATAATGGAGGGGGGGGGTGGGGGGAGAGACGGGGGGCAGGACGGTCCCCCCGGCCTGAATTTTCCAAGGGCCATTGTGCAGAGGGACACATTGTGCCAGGGGCCCTTTGTGTTCTCCAGCTCACCCACCCTCCCCGGCCCCCAAGAGATCTCCTGAGTTTGAGCAGCCGGACCGGGATGAATGGCCCTTCTGTTGTGGCCGGGGGCCCTACCTGTCATGTGTAACCCTAGTCAAAGGTGCTCTGTGCAGGTAACAGGCTCCGAATTCAGGCCCCAGTGTGACTTCTCCTCACACTGAGCAAGCCTTGTCCCACAAAGCCGGGGAGGGCAGATGGGGGCGGGGGGTGATTCAGAAACGATTCCCAGAAAAGAATCGGCCGTTGTAGCCGGACTGGGGTCTCCTGGGAGAGAGAATTTCCAAAATATCAGAGATGAAATTATATGAGAGAGAGACAGAGACAGAGACAGAAAGAGACAGAGAGACAGAGACAGAGAGAAAAGAAAGAAAAAGAGGGAGGGAGAGACAGAGAAAGAGAGAGAGAGAGACAGAGAGAGAGAGGAAGAGAGACAGAGAGACAGATGATAGAAAGAGAACCTCTTTATGGTCTGTAAAGTGCTCACTATTCATAATGATCTTGATTCTTTTTACAACTCCTGGAGGTTGCCACCATTATTCTTTTACTGATGTGCAAGCTAAGCCTGAGAGCTGCTAAGTGAAGCACCAATGCTCAATGTCAGAGGCAGGATGAGAACTCCGGGTGTCTGGGTCCAATGCCCGCCCTAGGTGCCCGGATGCGAGGCGGTACCCACGTGCCCCACTCCAGTGAAACGTCCATCTGAGACGTCTCCCTCTTAACCAGGGACTAACTTACGGGTGCAGCTTCTAGGGGATCTGGAGCAGTAATCCTGAGGTCCCCTGACCTTAGAGGGCTATTTATTGCTCTAACCATCTGCCAATGATCCTAAAGTCTCCCGGCCTTGAGAATATAATCATGGGGTTGGTCAGCGATAACCGAATTTCTGAGACAATGTGAATAGACCCTCCCCACCCGGACCCACCTGTAAGCCATAAAATGAGCAAATCAGGAACGTGAAGCTCTGGTCCCCCTAACTTTCCCTGTAAAGTTGTGTCCTTGCTCCTGGTTCTTTGGTAAATCCTTTCAGGGACTTTGATTGGCGTCCCCGTTGCGGTCTTTCCCCTTCCCCTTCCCCCAAGCCGCGTGGCCCCCCTAACTCCACGAGGCTTCCCTGCTCTCCTCCTCACAGCTAACTAGCTCTTTAGGGGCCTGAGTCCCCTCCAGGACTCACCTGCCAGCCCCACCTCACGGGGTGCCCCCTCCTACTGGGTACTGGTGATTTCCACCCCACGCTCTCCCACTCTGATTCACACTTACCATTCCCACGTCCTCCTGTCCCTCCATTTTGTCGGTGACGTCTCGCCTAACGCGTCGACCTTTCGCCAAAGACAATGGCCACTGTGTGTGAGCGACCCCCAGCTTTCGGTGCCTCCCATCCTTTGGTGACAAGCCCCACACCGTAGATCACAGCACACCGAGGGAACCGAGCTCTTCTTCCCTAGGAGACTTGGCCTGGCCCTTGGGGATGGCCCCGTCCCTGTGGGAGGGTATGTCCAGAGAGTGCTGGATCTGGTCCAGGAAGGCCCGAGTTCAAATTTTACCTCAGACCTTACTCTGGCCAGGCCCCTTATGCTGCCTCAGTTCACTTATCTGTAAAGTGGGTCCGTGAATTGTACCATCCTCCCAGGGTTATTGTGGAGAGCAAGGAGAGAACGTGGGCTTCATAAGCCTTCCATGGGAGTGCTGGGCCCGATGGGGGTTGTGATACGTCCCGTCTCTGCATGATCTTGCCACATTAGCCACTGACCCCTGCGTGTAAGCAGCACAGAGTCCCCTTAGAGAGAACTGGATCAGCACTGGGTTCAAATCCTGACCTGCTCTGTGTATTTTCCCTGGAGCTGTTTCCTCCTATGTAGAAGGCGGGGGTTGGACTAGGCAGGCTCTGAGGGCTTTGGTCCTGTGCCTCAGTTTCTCCCTCTGTACAGAGGGATCTCTAGATCTGGGGGGGGGGCTAGGATGCGAGGTAGGGGCTTCTCTCTCCCCCGTTTTCAGCTCTGCTTGTTTCCAGGCCTTGTTTTCTGTAAGACTGTGGCCCGTTTCCCCTGGCACTCCGCTCCCCCCTCCTGGGCTTGGTGGTCCTACCTGTCTCCCGAGACCCTTTGCTCCCACCCGCCGGCGTTTTAGTTCCGTTGCCAAGCTGCAAGTCCCCCCACCCAGGGGTGTCCCCACAGGGCCTAGAGATGGGCGGCAGCTCCCTTGTTCCCTGCGTACCCCAGGAGGGGGGCCCGCACGGGGAGTCCCTGAGCGGCCAGGCCGGACGTAAGAGTCGGGGGCAGGGTGGGGTGGGGTCAGGTGTGCCCCACTGGCTGCTCCCTGGCTCGTAGCAGGTGGAAGAGATGGAGGGGGGCCCCTTACCCTGCCAGATCCAGTGGGACTCCCGATCCTCCCCTCCTCCCCCTGAGCAGCAGCAGGGGCCCTGCCCCCTCCCCTGCCAGCCCCCCTCAGCAGCCGCCCTGGCTTCCTGCCTTGGAAGCTTCCCAAGCATTTCCAGAGACCTGCTGGACACATCTGGCTCAGGCTCCGGGGGCCTCAGCTCCTGCCTCCTACCCTACTCGGGGCCCATCCCAACCCCCCCTCATTGTCTCCTGTCCATCTTCTGGTCCAGCTGCTGCCCCCAGGCCTCCCCCTCCCCCTCCAGGTGATTTCCCTCCCTCATCCCCTTCCCCCAAGTGTGGGGGATGTGACTTCCCTTTTTTTTGGGGGGGGGTGAGTGACTTGCCCAGAGTCACACAGTAGGACGTGTTAAGTGTCTGAGGCCAGATTTGAACTCGGGTCCTGGGGACTTCAGGCGCTCTCTCTGCAGCCCCAGCTGCCCCTAGCATGTAGTTGCCTGGAGGGCAGGAGGCACGGTCTGGCTTTCTCTTGGCAGCTCCAGGACCCGGCTGTTCCTGGCTTACCCGTGCTGAGGGTTGCCTCATTCTCCCATTGCCCTGCTCAGGGCCTGGCACCTCCTGGCACTCACTGAGTCCTCCTCCGGGCACCCAGGCTCCCAAGGTTCCTTGGCTGAGGAGCTTCCCTGAGCGCCCGGCTTGGGCCCGGCAGCTCCAGCCCTCCTGGGCCCCTCTGCCAGGCTTTCTGTGCCATCACTCCGTCTGCAGTCACCCGGGACGGGCCATTGCGCCCATTAAACCCAGAGCTCCTCGGCTGCCCGCCGCCGCTGCTGTATATTCCGGGACCCAGACTCTGCCACCTTGGCAGTCTCCTTCCTCCCTCTCGGGCTTTCAGGGCCGGCTTCCAAGGCCCTTTCCAGGTCAGACACCCCCCCCCCCCGGCTTGGCTCGGGCCAACACCCCCCTCCCCTGTAACCCAATCTCTGCCCTGGCTTTGGGGGAGGGGGAGCAGGGGGAGAAACCCACTTGTCCTTGTGTCTGCTGAGGGGAGACAGAGGGGCGGGGCTCTGGTCCCTGCAGCAGGCTTGGGGCCTTTAAGAAGTGTCCTGGCTGTGGGACCCCGGGCCAGTCACTTCACCCCAACTGCCTCAGGGGGGAAGTATAACAACAAGGGGCAGCAGGGGAGACAGCCCCAGCCCTGAGACAGGAGGACCCGAGTTCAAATCTGGCCTCAGACACTTCCTGGCTGCGGGACCCCAGGCCAGTCACTTCACCCCGATTGTCTCAGGGGAAACTGTAACAGTCCAGCTCAGCTGGGGCAGGTGGGCCCTGGCTGTGGCTGCGTCACTGGGAGGAGCTGGGACCGGAGTGGAGGGGAGAAGAGCTGTGGTTTTGCTGCTGTTGGTCGGCCCCGTCCAAGTTCTTCATGTCATTTGGGCTCTTTTCCCGCAGCAAGAAGCCCCCGTGGGCAGCATGTACACCGTCAGCTCGGGGGCTTGCATGGGATTGTGCGTCTCTTGTAGGTTCTGATGTTCTCAGGGGAAATCCGAATCAAGACAAATCGAAGCGGTTTCCAGGGGGTTCCTGCTTTCTCCCCCATTTTACTCTGGGCCCGTAGACAAATACTCAACCACGGGCCCTGAATTTTACTAGGAGGGCCGATGTCCAGTCCTAGCACTGTGACCACGGCCAAACGGATGAGCCTTAACTTTCCTCATCTATAAAATGGGAATAATGGCAGTTCCACTAATAACAGCTAATAATAATAATAACACCTAGAGTTCACACGGCCCTTTAAAGGGGGCAGAGCACTTTATAAATGTTAGCTCATTTGATCCTCACTAGAGCCCTGAGAGGTAGGTGCTATAATTATCCCCCTTTTCCAGATGAGGAAACTGAGGCAGGCAGATTGCGCCTCCTTTGAATCCACAAAGTGCCCTGCAGACCGAGCTCTTAGGCCGGAGGGAGCCTCCGTTCTCCAGGAAACCCTGTTGCAGCCTGAGGGAGGAGGCTGGGGGTCCTCTTCTCCCTTTAGGCAGACGCTTTCTCCCGGATGTTTCTGAGAAGGAGGATGATCTGGCCCCAGTTAGTGGGAGGGAGGCTCTCTCCCACCTTGACATGGAGGCTGGTGATGGCGGCAAAAGGGCACCCTCCCTGGGGTCCCCCTCCTCCTCGGTCTGCTGGGAAGCTCCCGCAGGACTGGGGGGCCTGGCACACTCCGAGTCACCATGGCTGCCAACAAGGTGGCCCAAGGGGTGGTGCAAGTGCATGTGAGGGTAAACATCGTGGGGGGGTCTGACAGACGAGGCTCCCACCCACTGCCGGCCTGTGCATGCCCTTGTGCCCCTTTATGGTGGGGCATAGTTACGTGTGCGTGTGTATTCTGACACGCTCCTTGTGAGTGTGTGAGAGACCATCCAGGCTCTTTCTGCCTGACATCCCTATTAGTCTCCCCTGATTGGCTGCCAGGGAGTCATCCTTCCCAAAGTGTCCTCTCTCCTCTGCAGCTGGACTCCCCTCCTCCAACCCCTCCCCCTCCCCCTCTTCTTCCTCACTCTGGTCCTTAAGGAAGGGATGAACGTTCTCCCAGCAAAGCTCACTCATTCTTTTTTTTTTTTTTTAATTAAAGCTTTTTATTTACAAAACATCTGCGTGGGTAATTTTTCCTTTTTTTATTTATAAAACATCTGCATGGGTAATTTTTCTTTTTTTTATTCACAAAACACATGCATGGGTAATTTTTTGACATTGACCCTTTCTGTTACAAATTTTTCCCCCCTAGTCCCCTCCCCTCCTCTGGATGGCAGGAAGTCTAATACATATTAATTATGTTAAAATATATGAGAATCCAATATATGTATACATATTTATACAATCATCTTGCTGCACAAGAAAAATCAGATCTACAAAAGGGAAGGGAAGGGAAACAAAATGTAAGCAAACATCAGTAGTGTGAAAACGCTCTGTTGTGGTCCAGACTCAGATCCCACAGGCCTCTCCCTGGATGTAGATGGCTCTCTTCATCACTGAACAACTGGAACTGGTTTGAAACAACGGATAATTTTTCCACACTGACCCTTGCACAGCCTTGGGTTTCAGATTTTCCCCTCCCCCCACCTCTCCTCTAGATGGCAAGCAATCCAATATATGTTAATATATATGTTAAATGCAATATGTGTGAACACATTTCTGCAATTCTCTTGCTGCACAAGAAAGATCAGACCAAAAAAGGAAAGAAAATCTAATCATCACTTTTTGGCTGGACTTTTGTCCTCGCTTCCCGGGTGACCCCTTGATCCAAACATCTCCCCTGCCCCATCTTTCCCCCCTACGGCTGCAAAAATAATCTTCCTAAGACACAGGCCCAACTATCATCCTCCCGGGCTCCAAAATCTTCATTGACTTCTTGTTGTTTGTAAGAGCAAATGCCATGTAGGGGAGGGATGGGGGGAACGAGGGGAAAATTTGGAAAAGAAAATTTTGTAAGGATCAATGTCAAAAAGTTACCCATGCATGTGTATTGTAAATAATTAAAATTTTAATTTTAATTAAATTTAATAAAAATAATAATTTTAATAAATTTTTATTTATTTTTAATAATAGTAAATTGTTTATTTTTAATAACTTTTTATAATAACAAAAATATTTTTATTTAATAAAATATTTTAAATATTTTAATAATTTAATAAAAATTCAATAAAAACAATAGTTTTAAATTAAATTTGCTAATTTAATTTAATAAATTTTTTAATAAAATAATTATAAAATAAATAAATTAATTTTATATATAAAATAATTTTTTAAAAACCAATTAAAAAAAAGAGCAAATACAAATTCCTCAGCCTGGTGCTTAAGGACCTTCCTACTCTGAGGCCTCCATACTAGTCTTTATTCTTATATATGTGACTCCCTCTGAGGACGTTACATTTCAGCCCAAACGGGGCTGGCTCTTCTCCTAATCTGGCTGCATCCTCTATAAATCTGCAGACACCATTCCCTCTCCTTCCCCCCTCTGCCTTTTAGAATCCAGCTCGATTGCCAGCTCCTCTGGGCAGCTTTCTCTGCACTTTTCCAGTTTTTTATCCTTGCTCCTTCCCTGAAATGCCCCCTATTTACTCCTCTAGGGGCATCTAGCAGAACCGGACCTCCTCGAGGGCAGGGTCTATTTCTGAGAGGAGAGAATGAGACAATGTTCATAAAGACCTTTACAAACTTCCCAGGGCTATAGAATTATGATTCTTGGGGTTTTAAATAAGAGTCTGAGCTCTGATCCATGTGGAGCCCAGCAGGGAAGAATTGTGCTGGAATGATTGACTTTGGAACGGACCCTGGATGCAAAAAGAGGCAAAAACAACAGCCTTTGCTCTGTCTGCGCAACTATTGCCTAGATTTGTCAGGGTCGTCGGGCAGGCTGTACGCAAAGGTTCCATGAACTGCTTCCAGTCAGACGTGGTTTGCCAAGCTGATCTGTCAGCTTGTTCTTTCTCATGATGTCCCTGGGGAAACTGCAAAGCGGGCCAGAAAGTCCGTCACTGCCATTTTGAAAACTTCCCTTCCTTGTGGAAAACCAAGCATAGTCGCAGAAATGATCGGAGAAGTTTGCTCTTTAAAAAAAAAAAAAAGTTGATTTATTTTTCCCCAGTGGAACCCAAGTCTTTGAGAATCCAAGATGTGGATCCAGATTGAAATTGTTTTTTTTGTTCTTTTTGGGAAAAAAAGGAATAAGATTTTCTGCATGTCCTTCTTCCATCAGTTTTAAATGACAATATCCCATTTCTGGAGGAGGATGAGATGCAAGGGTCTTGTGGAAGAGACAAGAGATGATCCATTGCACAGAAAGGACATGTAGCTAAATGGGAATAAAAGAGCAAAGAATGAAGAATAAAAGAGAAAAGATAAGTACTAGCATTTCACAAAATACTATTAGAATGATAAAAAGTATTTCCTGAAGGTTATAGGTGGAGGTGTCCTAAATGGACTTTTCTTTATAATCTGAAGGGTTTAAAAAGGTAAATTTTAATAAACTTTTGAGTGAACAGAAGACCAAGAACTAAAACAAATTTCTGAGCCCTACTTGGAGCCATACTCTCTATGCACTGGTAGGAGAGAGTGTGTCAGACTTTTGAGGGAGAGAGGGTTTGTATCAATCACACTATTGTGATAAATGCCTAAATTAAATTTAGAGCCCAGCTCAGGCTGACTGACTAGTTGATAATCATGGAAGACAGTGTACTGGTGGGTGCTAGAAATCCATTTCCACCTAAAACCCCGAGGGGACGGAGTGAAGTTACTGAGGCAAATTTAAGCTGGAGATGGGAAGAACTTGCCAATCATCAAAGCTGCTGCAGAGGGGGGTGCTCTGCTAGGTGCGGGACACCTGCCTCTTTCCGATCACCTTCCACGTCCACTGCACAGCTGTAGCCTCTCCCATGGGCTCCCCCTTCTTGGAGGCTTATGGGAGTGCCCTTTGTTTAAATGTTGGACCAAAGGCAGCGAAGTTCCTTCCAACGCTCAGGTTTTGTGTTTCTATGATTTTTATCTTCCCTGCAGCATCTGAGCCATGGGAGGCGCTTAATAATTATTTGTTGAGAAGGAACCAACACTCAGAGCGCCCACACAGCCGTCCCCCCCTTCTCATCCCCTCTCTGGACACTTAATAAACGAACTGCTGCCTTGGGCTTGTGGATGGGCTTCAGGGACCACCTCCTGGACAGCTCCATGAAGAGATCGAGCTGGAGGAGGGGGCAAAAGCTGGACCGCTTGTCTGGGTCCTGGGAAGCCTCCGTCCCAAGCCGTCTCTCAGAGACCCGGCAAAGGCGGGCGGGAGATTTTCCAGGAGAGATGTTGGAACCGAAGGCAGAGGGACGGACCCCGGGCTTAGAGGAGGGGTGCGGGGGGGGGGCAGCATGACAAAGCAGGAAGAGCTAGGACCACACATCCCTGCTCTCCTCCTACTGGCTGTGAGATCTTGGAAAAGTCATTTAGCTGAACCTTGGTTTCTTCCTCTATAAAATGATGATGATGCTTGCACATTGTCTATAGTGTTTTATATGAACATATGGTATAAAAACATTGTAATTATGCATGAGACACAATTATACAACATAAAACATAAAATATAATTGTAGAATATAAAATATATATTACATCTGTATATTGTATTTGTGGGTATATATACACACACACACACACACACATAAATAGCCACAGGACAAAGAGCTAAAGAATTAGGAGGGTTTTAAAATGTTTTCCTTAACTTTTGTAATTGACGCCTTTGCTTTTGACATTGCTTTATTTCCAAGTACCTCCCTTCCCCCTCCCCACCCATCCCTTGGAACAAAGAAGACAAGGGGTGGGGGAGGGGGTCAGTAAGTCTCCCCAACCATCCCTTGAACCTGGCAGCGTAGGCTGTATTCCTCACCCGTAGGCTCCCACTTGTGCAAATTAGGAAGGGAAGCACGTTTTCTGCTTCCCTCCCCAGGACACCTGTCACCTCCCCCCCCCTCCCTTTTTTATTCCCCTGTATCTGTGATATCTGTGAGCTCCCTCTGGAAGGAAAAAGGAACTCCCTTTATGGGGGACGCCCAGACAGAGGGGGACGTTCTGCCTTCCAAGAGCTTGCAGTTTGTGGGGGAAAGAACTGCAGAGCTGGCCCCAAAGGCAAGCCCGGGTCCGGGACCGGACTCGCGATTTCTGGGGTCCAGGGCGCTCTCCCTTCGCTCGCGGAGGCAGAGACCCAGGGGGCTGTTGGGGCACTTGGGGGGGGCACGGAGCCAGGACGGGTCAGATGCTAGACAAGAGCCGCGTCTTCCTCACTTCCGGCCTAGTTCTGTCCCCTGCACGGCACGGGCGAGCTGGTCCTCCCCGGGCTTGGGGAGCTGGCTCCTCCCCCAGGACCCGAGGGGAGACGCTTCATCCCTGCGCCTCGGTATTCCCACCTGTGAAATGGGGAGATGGACCCAATTGCCTCAGTGTCCCTTCCTGCTCCGAAGTCTGTTCTGCGCTCTTCCAGTTTCCCCCCTCCTTCTAGGGGTGGGGAGCCCCCTCCCCGGCACTGCTCATTCTTGGAGGTGGGAGGGTTAGACACTGTGTGTGCTCCGGGCTTGGCAGGTCCGTTAGCCCCGGGGGGGGGCCTTGGGTTTCTGGGGGAAAGAGCCTAATAAAGGCTTAGGGCTGGGCCCGGTTCCCCTCTGCCGCCAAGATGGAAAACGCGCCACGGAAGCCGGGAATTGTGGCATGCCCCTCTGCGCACCAGTGCTGGGGAGCGGGCCGCGAGCAGGGCCACGTGGCTCTTGGCTGGGAAGCCTGATGGCCCTTTCCCCCAAAAAGCCCCTTTTTCCTTAAAAAAGGGAAAATTCACAGAGTTTTGTGGGCCCTTTTCTCCAAAGACTTTTTTCCCTTTAAAAACAAAAAGGCAATTCAAAGGTTTTTTTGGGTAAAAAGTAGCTTGGGGGGGTAGGGGGCTGTCCTCAGAGCGGGGTTCAAGAGCGGCCTCTGGCACACTGGCTGCCTGACTCTGGACAAGTCCCTCACCCCCTCAGGGGCCCCAGGACGATTCTAAGACTTGTTACGTGTGCGCCCCCAGCTTCTGGCAGTGTTTAGCACACAGTAGGTGCTCTGGAACGTTGGCTGTTTGGTTGGAGGAGCCCAGGCGAGGCAAGCCGGTGTCGGCCATATTAAATAAATATGCTTTAAAGAACCATAAGTATATTAAATAAAATGCCCAAGACACAAAGGAAGTCAATTACCCTAAGTTGCAGTTATCATGCTATCTGTAAAGCCTCCAGTCTAGCCCACTTGCCTTACTTTGCAGGGGAGGAAACCCATTCAGGACCCACTTGTCCACACAGAGTGTCAGAGGTGGATTTGAACACAGGACCTTGTCTGAGAATCTGTTTCGTCACCATCAGAAACATCTGGGCCATGAGCACTCTTCCAGGCAGGGATGACTTCCTGAAGCTAGTGAGCTCCCTGTCACCGGAGGTATTCAAGCTGAGGGCTGGTGGCCCCTTGGCAGGGCTGGGGCTGCAGGTTGTGGAGCCTTCCGCCTCTCACAGCTTCTTCTGCTGGCCCCGGACGAGCCGGGCCACAGTCCGGTGCCGAGTTCGAGGCCCTGCATTCAGGGAGGACACGGGGAGATTTCTGAAGGGGCTGAGCACAGGTTGGCTGCAGGGCCTGGAGCCAGAGGCCTGGAGAAGGCAGCCCGAGGCCCCTCTAAGGGCGGGCAGGGTTACCCGGCAGGGCCCCTGGACTGGCTTCCCTTGGCCCCAGCGGAGGAGCAGCGGGCAGAGACAGGGCAAGGGCCAGCTTCCTCATGGTCAGTCATCTCACATGGCCTGGGCTGCCTCCAGTAGTGCTGAGCAGCTCAGAGGAGGTTGAATGGCCCCAGAGGCCCTTCCCGCGCCAGAGGCTGGGATTAGGCTCTTTCAGAGGTTTTCCTTAAAGTTGGGAGGGAGAAAAGGATGGAAAGAGGGGGAGAGGGAGAGGGACAGACATACAGAGACAAAAAAAGAGAAACAGAGAGACAGAGAGAGACAGAGACTCTCTCTCTGTGTCTCTGTCTCTCTCTCCCTTTCTCTATCTCTGTCTCTCTTTCTCTCTGTCTGTCTCTGTCTCTGTCTCTCTTCTCTCTGTCTCTGTCTCTGTCTCTCTTTCTCTGTCTCTCTCTGTCTCTGTCTCTCTGTCTGTCTCTCTGTCTCTCTCTCTGTCTCCCTGTTTCTCTCTGTCTCTGTCTGTCTCTGTCTCTCTGTCTCTCTGTCTCTGTCTCTCTCTCTGTCTCTGTCTCTTTCTCTCCCTCCCTCTGTCTCTCTGCCTCTGTCTCTCTCTCCCTTTCTCTGTCTCTGTCTCTCTTTCTCTCTGTCTCTCTCTCTCTGTTTCTCTCTGTCTCTGTCTCTCTGTCTCTGTCTCTCTCTGTCTCTCTGTCTCTGTCTCTGTCTCTCTCTGCTGTTTCCTGGCTCGGGCATCTCCCCTTCGGCTCCATGATGACCCCCAGGAGGGAGCAGATGTCGGGGTGCTGGCCAGGCTGCTTCTCCCAGCCCGGGGTTTATCGATGGACTTTGTGGGGCTGGGCTGGGCCCATGGCTAACCAGATTTCTCCGGGAGAGCGAAGGCTTGCTTTGCTTTAATGGTGTGGGAGTGTCTGGGTCTCAGTGTCTGTGTGCATGTTGTGTGTACCAAAGGTGCTGGAGCACCATCCCGTTGCCATGGAGACGGCCTCCTGGCACTGCTGAGAAGGAGCCCCCCCCCTCCGCCAGTCACCCCTCCCCCACACTCAGCTTCCTCTTCTGTGATTTCAGACACTTCCTGAGGCCTGGAAGGAGCCTGAAGCCAGAAGGCCGGACCTGAGTTCAAATCCCTCCTGGCTCTGCTCCCTAGGGAGCTCAGGCCAGTGGCTCCCTCTCCCTGGCTCAGCTTCCTCAGCCGTGAGGTGACCCGGGACAACCTGGGAAGCCCCTTCTACTTCCCATCTAAGGGTCCTAGGATGACATCACTTCACCCATAGGGTCTCAGTTTCCTCATCTGTAAAGTGATGGGCATTGGACCGGTGGCCTCCCAAGGGAAGCCCCTGATGGAGGCTCTTGTGGCCATTTGGCCTCCTCCAGGAAGGCCTCCCCGATCTCCCACTCAGCCTGACCTCACCTCCCCCAGCCCCAGCCTCCGCTGCCCCTTCCCCGCCATTTTGGAGTGAAAAGTTCTCCACTGGAGCATCCGCTCTTTGGGGACCGGCAAACTGTCCTTCGGAAGCCTCTCTGGGGGGCGGTGTTCACAAGATGGGGGTGATACAGGGTGGGGAGGCTCCAGGGAATGGGGAGGGGGAGGGGGGCCGTGTGAGGAGGGGGCGGCAGCTTGGCAAATGAACCTGTGCTTTATGTTGGGGAAGCTGAGTCCCAGAGCCAGCCAATCCTGGGGCTGGGCCGAGGCACAAAGGCCACTCAGGAAGCGGGGGGCTTTTCCAGGGAAACGCTGACCGACGGCCCTTTCGGCTTCGTTTTCAGTCCCCCCTGACTTGTGGTTCAATTAGCCGAGAAGGGAAAATGGGTCTGGTTTGTCCAGAAGCCACAAGCCTGCGTGGGCCCCTCTGCGTGGGGCAGTTCTGGGAAGTGGTGAGAGGCCCATTGGTCCGGGAGGGCCTCAGGATCCAGATGTGGGGGAGACTGTGGTAAGGGGGGCGGAGACAGGACAGAGATGGGGGAGGGCAGGGGTCAAGCCCACTGCCACAGCTCTCGGAAGTAAATCCCAAGAACCGCTCACATTTATAAAGCGCTTTAAGGGGGGCAAAGCACTTCCCACTCTGTCCCCTCTGATTCTCACCACCACCCTGGGAATTATCATTTTACTGATGAGGAAAATGACGCAGGCTTGCATAGAGTCACTTATTTGGTGTCCAAGGTCAAATTTCAACTCTTTTTTTTTTTTTTTTTTTTTTTTTTGCTGAGACAATCAGGGTTAAGTGACTTGCCCAGGGTCACACAGTTAGGAGGGGTTAAGTGTCTGAGGCCAGATTTGAACTCAGGTCCTCCTGACTTCAGGGTTAACTGCCCCAACTCATTTCCTCTTGATTCCGGTCCATCTAGCTTCCCATGACAGACAACATTTATTATCCAAAGATTTAATTCAACGAGCATTTGTTAAGGGTCTGTAGTAGACACTGGGGGTCCAAAGGCCCAAACCAAATCAAGCCCCTCAAGGGGCTTCCATTCTCCATAATAGTCTATACAAGTACAAGTTAAGTTAAGAAAGATGGCCCCTGACCTTATTCTGTGAGACTGAGGTGAGAGGACATAGGTCAAACCCTTTGCAAACCTTCCATCTCTATATCATCATCATTCCCATCATCCTATCCCAAGGTCACAGAGCAGACTCAGGATTTGAACCCAGAACCTTGGATTCTTACAACACACATATATGATTCTGTATAATTTCATTAAATATTTCCCAGGTCCATGCACAAAACTTTGTGTGAGTTCCACATTCTCTCCCTCTCTCCGGTCCCTCTTCCGCCCCCAAATCTCCATTATACGTGTGAAGTCAGGCAAAAGTTATTTCTACGTCAGCCGCATCATAAAAGAAAAAACACCAACCCCCCCCCAAAGTAAAACCATTGCTTCAACCTCCCGCTGCAGAACCCCGGGTGATAGACTCAGTTGTGTGCCCACTGCCATGGCTGAGATCTGGTTAACTACTCAGGTGAAGGATATGAGGCACAGATCCAAATATTGCTCTGTGATTGGTCCCTTGAGGGGGTCAGAGGGCAGGGC
The DNA here is from genome assembly GCA_023553655.1 of Myrmecobius fasciatus. NCBI lineage: Eukaryota > Metazoa > Chordata > Mammalia > Dasyuromorphia > Myrmecobiidae > Myrmecobius > Myrmecobius fasciatus. The sequence goes on along the minus strand of JAJPUD010005070.1, from coordinate 150,742 downwards.
TTCTTGAAGGCAGGGCCTATTTCACTTGTGTCTTTTTGTTCTATGGGCCAGACACAAATGCTTCAATGGGCACAGCAGGTTCTTAATAGATGTTTCATTAGGCATAACAGGTGCCTAATAAATGCTTCATTGGTCATAACAGGTACCTAATAGATGCACAATAGGTGCCTAATAAATGCTTCATTGGACACAACAGGTGCCTAATAGATGCTTCATTGTGCACAATAGGTGCCTAATAAAT
>JAJPUD010005070.1:113672-142917 GCA_023553655.1 Myrmecobius fasciatus | reverse complement strand
ACAAATACAAAGGATAACAACACATACAAATGGGAAGAATAAAAACATACAAATGGGAAGGATAAAAACACACACAAATAACAGGAAGGATAAAACATATACAAATGGGAAGGATAAAAACATATACAAATGCAAAGGATAACAACACACACAAATGGAAGAATAAAAACACACACAAATGGGAAGGATAAAAAACACACACAAATAATAGGAAGGATAAAAACACACACAAATAATAGGAAGGACAACTTGGTATTTGAGCCAAGATTCTCTGAGCATTGGTGAGGACCAGGACTGGAATCCTCCTTGACCGTTTACAATCTGAATGATCCCGGTCAAATCACTTTTTCTCTCTCTAGCATCATTTTCCTCATCTATTAAATAAGAATAATAATAGTACTTACCTCCCAGTACTGTAAGGACTAAATGAGAAAATATTTGTAAAGCATTTTGCAGACTTTAAAGTGCTGTATAAATTCTAGCTATTATTATATTCTACAAAATCCCATGGTTCTTTGCCAGGCTACAGTACCATTGCTAATTAAGATCTTATAGGAGGGGCAGCTAGGGGGCGCAGTGGATAGAGCACCAGTCCTGAAGTCAGGAGGACCTGAGTTTAAATGTGGTCTCAGACACTTAACATTCCCTAGCTGTGTGACCCTGGGCAAGTCACTTAACCTCAATGGTCTCAGCAAAAAGCAAAAAAAAAAAAAAAAAATCTTATAGGAATTGGAGTGTATGTAACTTCAGAGAATCATCTAGTCTGCTTCACACACATATGCATGTAAACACACACAAACACATATGTGTACATGTGTGTATAAACACAGACATACATGTGTGTATGTATGTGTATTCATTTATTTCTCTATTTTGCAGAGGAGAAAATTGAGATATAGAAAAGTTAAATGACTTTTTCATGATGAATGAATGAAAAAAAATTTATTAAGCTCTTAACGGTGTGCCAAATATATTGAGGAGGCAAAGTGAGAGTCCTTGTTCCTAATAAACTCATGATCTTATTTTAGGAGATAGCAATACAATCACAGATATAATCATGGGCATGGACACGGACATGGACATGGACATAGACATAGATATCAACATCAGTGGCAGGACAGATGGCAAGGTCCAGGGGTCCAGAAGATGCAGCAATGGGGCAGATGGCAGTGTTCCTCTATCTTATTGGAAGGATTGTGGTTGGTGACTCCCACCTCAGTCCTGTGAGCAGCCACATTGCCTTTCCTGCCTGGCAATTCCAGATGGAGCCTGAATAGCTCAAGATTAGAGGAGAATGGAAGGGGAAGAGGAAAAGTAATCTACGCTGTTGGATCTTCTCTCTTAGTTGGCCCAGATCTTTGTAGAACTCTCATAAATCATAGGATTTAGAACTCAAAAGGTCCAATCTCCTATATTATACAGTTGAGAAAATTAAGGCTGGGATGGGAAACACAGCTTACCCAGATCACTTCTTATTTATGCAGAACCCTGCTTTTTCTCTCAGTAATTTGATATTCAAGAAAGTGGAAAGTCAAACATGTCTGCAAGGGGTAGATACTAAGCTGGAAAAGAAATCATTAGGAAAATAGTTGGTCTGGGTCCTTTTTGGCAGTTCCATTGCACTGCTAAAATGGAATTTCTTTCACAGGGAAGGGTGGAAGAGGGCAGGGAAAGAAAGAACCAGACAGCAGAACAGAATAAACTATTGGATGGCTATTTGGTGTGGCTGCTCAGACTTTGAAAGTAAACCTGGCTTTCAAAAAATGAGGTGTCACGTGCCACTTATGGCACAAAAATCCCTTCTCTTTTATAAACAAATGCCTGTGGCTCATATCTGAAAATACAGTAAAGAGTAGAGAGATATCTGCAAATTATTGCTGGTAAAAAAAGAGGGAAGGAGAAAGAGAAAAATGGGGGAGGGAATGGAGATGGAGAGAAGAGATGAAGGAGAGAAAGAAGGAGAGAGATGGAAAGAGAAGAAAAAAAGAAGGAAGGGAGAAAAGAAAGAAGGAAAGAAAGAAAGAAAGGCAAGAAAGAAGGAAGAAAGGCAAGAAAGAAGGAAGAAAGGAAAAAGAAGGAAGGGAGGGAAGAAAGGAAGGAAAGAAGGAAGGGAGGGAAGAAGGAAAGAAAGAAGGAAGGGAGGGAGGAAGAAAGGAAGGAGGGGAGTGAGAAGGAGAGAGAAAAATAAAGAGGAAAATGAAAAAAAAGAAGTAGAGAGAGAATAAAAAGGGAAGGGGAGACAGGATGAAGAAAGACAGAAAGTCACAGAAACAGATAGCAAGAATAAAAGAAAGAAAAAGAGAGGAAGAAAAGAAGAAAGGAAAGAAGGAATGAAGGAAAGGAGGCAGGGAGGGAGGAAGGAAGAAAGGGAGAAAAGGAGCAAGGGAGAGGAAATCGCCTAGGAAAGGAATAGGAGAGAGTAGGCCTGCTGTGTGTCAGGGAGAGAGAATCCCTGTATGAGGGAGGAGGAGTGGACATCGTCTCCCACCAAAGCCCGACCCGTGCAGCCAGTGGCGGCCTCTGTGGCAGCAGCTCCATCCCAGGACCTAAGGTGGGGGGCTGGGCTGGGGGGCTGATGGGCCCCCCACATAAGGGAAGGAGGGAGAAAAGAAAATCTAAAACTCAGAATCTTACAAAAATCTTACAAAAGCTATGTTTATTTGTAATTGGGAAAAATACTGTTGAATTAAAACAAAATAAAAGGGGTACTCAACTCCCCTGCAGGCTAACAGGACAAGGATATGGGGCAGGCCTTGTTTAGAATGATGGAAAACACCATACGGGGTCGTACTGAAGCCCCCAAACCTTCAGGAAAGCCACTCTCCCTGTTCTGGGTGACATGCAGTAATCCTTGGCTGGTCCCATGTGATTCCCGTGGGTCACGGTGCTAGAGTCCGGGCTGGTTTGGGTCTCTGCAGGCGCTTTGCAGCTCCGTCTCGGCTCAGATCTCGGTCTCCTTGGAGCAGCCCAAGGTCCGGCTCAGTTGTAAAGGGCGTCATTCCATGACCGTTGCCCGCCACTGCAAGAAGCAAACTGTAAAACGAATCGGCGGGGGGTAGTGAGGACCTGGGATGAGAGAAGGGCCCCGGGTGGGCCTGGCTACAAACAGGGAGCTGTTGTGCTCCAGACTGTGGCTGTTGTCCCCTAAAGGGCTCTGTGGTCCCCTGCAGGTCCACGACCGCCTGGATCGCTACTGCTGCGGCTTTGAACCTGAGCCATCGGACCCGTGTCTAGAAGAAAGACTCCGGGAGAAATGCCGAAATCCAGGCGAGCTGCTACTGGTCCATATCCTGGTACGTGTCCTCTTCCGTAGCCGGCTTTTCCATCGGACTAAATAAAGTCTGTCCTATCTTCCCTGTCCTGTTAGCCCGGGTGCTTGCAGGGGAGTTGCAGGGGCCCTCCATAGTATTTTCCTTCTCCAATTACAAGGGACACAAGGGATCAGCAGGTCCCAGAGTCGCAGAACTGGGGAGTGGGGAGAGGCTTCAGGGGACCGTTATTCATTCTCCACCTTATCCCACCATCCCTGACCACTGAGCCCTCTGAGGTTCTCCTCTCCACTCCCGGAACAGTGCTCTCTCTAATGTACTTTCTAATCTCAAGCAGCGGAGGGGGACACCCCCATGGTACAGCTCACCCACTTGAGAACAAATAATCCCCATTAAGAAAATTCCACGCTGCTGGGTCCTCCCAGGTTCATAAGCGCCCAGGTCAGGTCCCACCTTTGACACAATCTGTAATAGAGCCTCAGTTTCCTCCTCTGTAAAATGGGGAATAATAGCCTATGGAGACCCTCCTTGCAGGGTTGTTTGATGAGGCAGCTGCACGATGCAGTAGATAGCACACTCTGAGTTCAAATCTCACAGCAGAGATTATTGATCGTAGGAGCCCGCTCCAAGCACTACAGGTCTCCTAGACTCAGTTTTCTTATCTGAAAAATGGGAACCTAGCAGCACTTACCTCCCAGATTTGTCGTGAGGATCTCACCTGTGTAAAGTGTTTCATAAATCTTACAATGCTGTACGCCGGTGAGGACCTTCTGCTGATTTATATCAAGGCAGGCATTTGTGAGGAACAAATGAGATCACGTCTGTAAAATGCTTTTCAAACTCTATAGTGCGATACAAATGTGGGTTGTCATTGTTGTTGCGATTATTATTATTATTATCACCATCATCAATATCCTCCTCCTCCTCATTATTCTTCCTCTTCTCCACAAGGTCCGGGAGAGTGACCCATCCCGCTTGGTATACATCGATAATGCTGGTAAACTTTTGCATCCACAAACCAAACTGAACTTCAGGCTTCTCGAGGGCATTGATGGGTATGTTCAGGGACGCGGACCTTGGGCAACACGACTGGGGGTGGAGAAAGTATACAGCAAAGCCATTAGATCTGCTCTGTTTGTCCTGGAGGAAATAATGAGGGAAATGGGTGGAAGTTACATAGGGAACAATTTCTGTTTGATGTCAGGAAAAACTTATTCACATAATGCCTTGCAAGGGAGTGAATGGGTCCCCCTCCCTAGAGATTTTCAAGAGCAAGGAGGGAGGGAAATAAGCATTTATTAAGCACTTACTGTTTACCAGGTACGGTACTAAGGCAGCTGTTTTCCCCCATCCCCCTACAAATGCAAATAAAAAGAAAGATAGTTCCTGTCTTTAGGGAGCTTACAAGCAGAGGCTGGATGACCCCTTGTCGATACATCATGGCCACTGAGGTCCATTTGGGCTCTGCCATTCGGCCATTCTTTGGACATATCTGAAAGACTGATAGCACCATTTGTCTGTCCTCCATGGTCATAGAGCTGGACAAGAACTTAGAGATCACCCAGATGAGTAAATGGATTCTTTCTATGGCAATAACGTCCACCACAGACATGGGCATTTCAGCAAAATGACATCGTTCCTGATTTTCCCTTTCACTGGCCCCATGCCTTAGAGTGCGGACTCTCCTTAAAGTCTCCTGCTGTCCGTTGGTGGTACACTGGAAAAAGAGCCCTGTAATTCCTTAGATCATAGGATTTAGGTCTGGAAAGGACCACAGATGCCTTCTAGCCTTTTAAGAAGGGATCCAAAAAAGTCCTTGCCTTGGTGAGTGATGTAGTCAGATGTACATTAGATACTCCTAGAGAGGAGGCTGCTTTCCCTGGTCTTTGGCTATTCTGTGGGGTCTACAAGCTCAGGATTTAGACCTTAGAGATGGAATAGTCCATCGTTCATTTTCTAGGTAAGGAGGCGTCTCAGTAGTAGTAGTAGGTAGTAGTAATAAGGAGGTAGTAGGAGTCTCAGAGGGGATGTGATCTGAAGGGTTGTATTCTAGCGTGGGTACCGTGTTGGAAAGGATGTTGGTAAGCTGGAGGGTCTTGTCAGGTGATTAGATGAATAAATAGGGGATGCTTGCCCTGCAGAACAAGGGGGACATAACAGCTGCCTTTAAGTATCTGAAAAATTGTCATGGGGAGTAGGTGGGGGTTAGAACTCTTCTCTGGGACCAAACTGGGAATGACAAATGGATGTTGAAGAGTAGGAGAGTTAGGTTTGCTGTGAACCTTCACTGTTTGAGCTACCAAAAGTGCATTGACTTCCCTGGGAAAAAGTAGGTTTCTTCTTCCTAGAGGTTTTCAAGCAAATACTAGATGATGTAGAGGTGATTTTTTGGTCCAGTATGGGTTAGACTAGATGGTTTCTGAGGTCTTAAGATTCTGTGATTTTGTCTTTTCCAAGGTCACACAGATAAAGATTTAAAATCACAGCCTCTAGCTTCAAATCCAACCCTCTCCCCCCTATATTCCCAGTACTACTTTTATGCTGCAGGGCTCCCACCAGAACCTTATGCCTGCCAAGGAGGAGAGGTCAGTTTCCCATCCTGCTTCTCTGTTCTACATAAGTCTGAGCTGGCTCCATCACGGCATAGAGAAACTGTCCCTTTCCAGCCACCCAAGGGGAACAGCTGAAGATCCCCCAACCCAGGCCTCCCCATACCCTGGCCAGGGAAATAGCCCATTCTTCTCTTTTGAGTATTTCCCCCCTAAAAGAACAAATTTGCCTCCTAGCACAGCAGACTCTGCTGAGAGAAGGTCAGACTCCTCTCCTTGGCTCTGCCCAAGACCAAACTCATCAAAAGGCATTAATCATGCAGCCTTCACACTAGCAGAAGTCAGAGACAACTGGTATTACAGCTTAAGGAGGGACGAGGCTGGCTCCCTCTGGGGACCCAGGGAGCGGAGTTTGCCTGACTCTTCCTCATTAGGATGTCCTAATCCATCTTCACCTGACTGGCAGCCGGCTTTGATGGCAGAGTGGTGGGCTTGGTCACAGGGGATCTGGGTCCCCATCCCACCTCTGCTCTTCACCTCATACCCCATTGCTGCATTTCAGTTTCTACAATTGTTTGGGGGTTCACTGTGGGTTCAAAACCACTGCAGGAGCCCCCGCTTTCCCTCTGAACCCGCCGCCAATCAACCAGAACTAGACACATGACATCATAGGACATTTACTTAAAATGAAAAGCACTTTACAAGGTATTACATTCAGCAGGTATTCTGCCACATCCACCTCCCAAGCTGCATCCTTCCACACTTTCCTGCCCATTTGGTGCCTTACAACTGACCAGCAAAGCGCTGCAAGATGGAGCAGAATCAGAGGGTAGAGAAAGAGAGATAGGTAGAGAGATAGAAGAATAGAGATAGATACTGAGAGATGGATAGAGAAAGAGAGATGAAAGATGGATAAATAGAGACATTTAGATAAATACATGGCTAGATAAAGAGAGATGGCTAGAGATAGATATTAGATAAAGAGATAGAGATGAACAGATACATAGATATGTAAGACAGATGGATAAAGGTAAATATTTAGATAACTACATGGATAGATAGAGAGGTGAAAGAGATGGATAGAGAAATGGATAGATATATAATGAGATATTTAAGGCAGATGGATAAAGAGAGATGAAAGAGATGATTCGAGATAGATATTTAGATAAAGAGATAGATGGATAAAAAAAGAGAAATGACCGAGATGGACAGAGATCCATATATTTAGATAAAGAGATAGTGAAATGGATAGATAGAGATGAAAGATGAAGAGATAGATAATTAATTAGAAAAAGAGAGATAAAGAACAATAAATATATAGATAGAGATATTCAGATAAAGAGAGATAGATAGGAAGAGATTGATTGATGAAAAGCTAAGCCCTGGGCTAACTGCCAGCACTAATGGGCTGAAGCTCGCCCAGTAGTGCAGGGGGGACCAACAGTATGGCTGAAGTTTTTAGTGGGGGAGAAGGCATGAGACCTCATAATCAAGCTGGAAGTGACCTCAGAGATCTGCCTTACAGATGAGGAAACTGAGACCCACACCAGTAAATATCTATTAAGTACCTACTATGCACTGTACTAAGCCTAGGGATACAATTACTAGAAAGAAAAAGTCCCTGCCCTCAGGGAACTTGCAGTCTAACTGGGGCAGAGAGCACACAGAAGAACACAGGAAAAAGAAGGGGGTGTCTTGTTCCATGGGGCTGGAACCAGGCAAAGCAGCAAGTGCAAAGTGGCAGTTAAGTGGCGAGCTCTGACCCCTGCACCCCCACTGTGATTTATCTAAGGACTTGCCTAATGGAGGAATACCCAGGGAAGGACAGCCTCAGTGTCTCCATGTTGCTTTCTTCCTGGCTCTCTCTTCCACCTCTGGCTGAGTGAGCCTCCCACATCTTACCTTTCTGCTTCCTTATGTGGCTCCAGAGATCCCCGGGCTGCCAGGGCAGAAAAGTTAGGGGTCTATGGGAGGGTGAGCTCTGCCCTCCATTACACTTACTAGCTGTAGGATCCTGGGCAGGCCAGTTGGCCACTCTGAGCCTGAGTTTTCCACAAGTGAGCTGAGGATTGCCAGACCCCACTGAGGAAGGTTAGGTAGTGGCTGGCTTTGCAGGCCTTAAAGACCACCCTTTGGATGCTCGCACTCCCTGAGCCTCCTTGTGCTTCTCCAGATATCTCACTGAGGGAGGTTGGGTGGCAGTTAGCTTTGCAGGCCTTAAAGAACATCCTTTGTATGCTCACACTCCCTGAGCCTCCTTGGGCTTCTCCAGATATCCCACTGAGGGAGGTTGGGTGGCAGTTAGCTTTGTAGGCCATAAAGACAATCTTTTGGATGCTCGCACTCCCGGTCCCTCCTTGTGCTTCTCCAGACCCCTTGCTGAGGGTGGTAGGGTGGTGGCTGGCTTTGTAGGCCTTAAAGACCACCCTTTCACTGCTCATACTCCCTGAACCTCCTGGTGTTCTCCAGATCCCCCGCTGAGGGAGGTTGGGTGGCAATTAGCTTTGCAGGCCCTAACAACCACCCTTTGGATGCTCGAACTCCCTGACCCTCCTTGTGCTTCCTTTCTGTCCTGGGTGCCGGGCCATTTCCTCCAGATTCCCAGAATCGGTGGTGAAGGTGATTACCTCTGGATGTTTAGAGAATTTGCTGCTCACGTCTCTACAGATGGACCCAGAGTTCTGGGACAGCCAAGGGGGGCCTCAGGGCCTGAAGCCTTTGCTCCTCACCATCACGGAGCGGGCACAGGTGCTGCTGGACTACATCCGGGAGCGCAACCTAACCCTGTTCGGCGAGGAGGCCGGAGAAGGGCACCGGCTGCCCCTCACCTGATTGGCACCTTACAGTGGGAGACCAGGAGAACGGCCTGCAGCCAGGGTGCCTGGGTCTTCAGGACTCCCCATGCTGAAAAGGTGCATTTTGCATGGTGCGAATGAAATGTGCACAAAACTGTTGGGACTTGTTGCTCCCTGCAGCCGAGGGGGTCAAGACCAACCGATGGGCCACCTGGGTGTGTGGCCTTTGCCCCCTGCTCTACCGTCTCTCCTGTCCTCCTTCTCCCCTTCTGACATTTTCAAGGGTGACATCTCCCTGAGGGGGAACAACTTTTTAAAAACATTTCCCTCCCACTCTATAAGCATTGACTTAGCATCCATGCCAGGGGGGCACCCGTGCCAGCCACCTGCCCTCAAGAAGCTTGCGTTCTGTGGGAAAGCACAAACGCTTCCTGACTCTCAGAGCCTGGATGCCAGCAATTTGGGTCAAGCGTCCATTTGTCCGGGGGCTGTACAGGCTGGGTCACCTGTGTGAACCAAGGTGCCCCTCCGTTTCACTGTCCTCCTCGTGCTCCTGAGAACGTGTGGCGGGCTAAGGGAGGCTCATCTTTGTCGGGGAGAGGAAGCAAGTCTCCCTGTGCCCTCCCCGGCTTGGCGACTCAGAAGGGCTCCGGGCAGAAGCGGCGTCCCGTCCGTGTGACAGAGATGAGAATAATTTATTTTTAGAGCTGAGCTTTGCGAGAGCTGCCTTGTTTTCTGAGGTAATTTTGGGCTGGTAAGGGAAACGGCCTTGGAAGCTTTTGGATTATGAGGTTTCCATAAGCCTTCTCATTTCTAGTCCCGGCTGCTTCATTTCCAGTCCCTGACTCCAGGGTCAATCCCATAGTCACCGAGATGGCAACTCTCCTGGGTAAATTGGATGGGCTTCAGAGCAGGGGCTTTTACCTGGGGAGTCATAGACCCCCTTGGGGCTGGGGGTGGGGAGGAGTTCCATATTTATTTTCCCCAGCTTCTAACTGAAACGTAGCCTTGCTTTTTATTATTTAAGGACGAGATTCTGAGAAGGGATATCAGAATGATGTGGTGAGGAACCTCAGCCTTAGAATGCATGCTCCCCAAAGAACCATTTATACACCGACAAGAGCCAGGTGAAAAAAGGCGGCATTAAAAATAAAATTAAAAGTCACCAAAATTCTGGCCAATGCAAGCGATGATGTCCGGGCTAGCCGTGAAAGTCAGAGCTCACGCTTCGTCTCTTGGACCAGAGAGATGGTCAATCAGAGAAGGCCGGGGCTCGATCTGCTGCCCCCCAGGTCACTCCTGTAAGTAGTATCTGTTTGGGGGAAAGGGGTACTCCATCTTGGGGGCCTGGGCTTTTGTGTGCTGAACCCACAGAGTTGGTACCCCCTTCCCTACTGAGCCAGACTGCCCTCTTCCAAAGGATGGCCATCTCACCTTTGCTGATGATCATTGATGCTCACTTAGTTTTTTTTCTTCGAAACCCCACTTTATTGGGCCCACTATGGGCTTGGGGATGGACTGTGTGTGTGTGTGTGTGATTGGATAGTGACTCCAGCAAAGAGCATCCTCATCCAGGTCTCTAAGCATAAGGGGCCCTCCCTTGGGGAGGGCCTGGGAAGGGGGGCCGTAATGGATTGGATGGGGCTGCTGCCTCCCCAGAGAAAGGGAGGCAAAGAGCAATCCCAGGGGGATGGGTGCCTTCTAATTGGCAGCTGCCAGAAGAGGAAGCTCCTTAGTGAAGCAGCCAGGCTTTGGGTCTGACCCTGGCAATGGCATGGTTCCAACCAGGACGTGGAGTCTCCCGGGGCCTCCTTTTGATGAGGAGAAGGTGGCTTTTGCACCTGCTGCTGAGCTGGGCAGGGCTGGGGGGTGAACTCCAGGGTCCCCCATCAGTCTCAGCAGTGCAGGGGAGCTCGGCCCCTCGTGGTGGCTTCCTGCCCTAGGACAGCATTCGCCCTCCTGCCCCCATGTGGAGCCTCCTAACTACTTTCCAAGCTCGGTTCCTCCCCCCCCCCCCAGTCTGCCCTCTATGTTCGAGCAAACTTCTCCCCACACTCAGCCTCCAGGTGGAGACTGTTCCCCCATGCTACAAGCACCCTCTTCGGCCTCTGGCACCTCATGGCCACCTCCTACAGGAAGCTTCTGGGACCCATCACCCCCTCTCCGCCCCAGCTCTTCTCAGATCCCCCTTCACCTGCACTCACTAGGATCATGGGAGCTAGAGCTGGGAGACCCTTCCCCGCAGCTATTCCAAGCCCCTCACTTCACAAATGGGCAAACTGAGGCCCAGAGGGCGTGAGCGACTCCCTCCTCAGGCAGCCAGTAAGTGCCAAAGGCAGGGTTGGGACCCGGATTTCCCCGGCAAAGGAGAAAGAGCCAGAACCTGCGGTCAGCGCTAGCCATTTTTGTGCGTTCTCAGGCACAGCCTAGCTGTGAGACTCTGGACAGGTCACTTATCCTGCCTGCCTCAGTTTCCTCATCTGTAAAATGGGGTGGAGAAGGAAATGGCAAACCGCTCCTGTGTGTCTGCCAAGAAATGGGGTCAGAAAATGGCTGAAAAACGACCCACAACGAGCCCTCTCTGAAGTGTCAGCTCCTCCACAACAGCCGCCATCGGCCTCTTCTTCTACGTGTTCCCAGCACCCAGAACAGCGACCGCTACACAGTGACTAATTGCATTAATTGATGCTAATTAAGTTACACTGACTTGAATTATGGACAGGCCGCCTGAGTCCACACTGGCAGACACGCCGGCCAGATGTGTCAGGGGCTAGAATCAGAGGGCACAGTCAACGAGCACTTATTAAGCGCTTACTGCGGGCCAAGCAGCCCGCGGGGAAACAAAGGAAAGGCCGCGCTTGCATTCTATGGGGAGACCATGCGGGTTCCTCCAGGGTCCGCTTGGGGGTGGAGGTGTCAGGGAAGAGCTAGGGGGAAGTAGGGCACCGCGAGGAGGGGGCGCAGGCGACACCCAGCAGCCCCCGGGGCACCTCGCCAAAGCTTCCGGGATCCCGCCCAGGCCCTCTCCCAAGCTCCCCTGTCTGCCCCGGGCCTCGGCGGTGGCTCTCTGCTGCCCCCCCCTGGCGAGTCCGCCGCTCTCCCCTTCCTGCGGACATGGCGGGGAGGAACCCCCGGACGGGGCCGTCCCAGGTTCCGTCTCCCCGGGGCGAGGAGCGCCCTCCCGCCGCCGCAGGACGGCAGAGAGCCCGCAATCCTTGGGAACAGCCTCCCCTCCCCCCCCCTTCCACCTTCGCCGACTCTTCCTCCACCTGCCCCCCCCAGGCGAGGAGAGCGCCCCGGAGGCCGCGGGGGGGCGCCTTGGCCCTCTGCAGCTCCTAAACCGCCCCGGCCGCGGAGTCCGGGAAGTTGGGCCTTAGCCAGAGCTGGGGGAGCCTCCTCGGGGGCAGAGGGGGAGCCCTCGCGCTACATCCGGGCACCCACGGGAGCGGCCGCCAGCCCGGAGAGCGAGAGGGCCTTGGGAGCCACCGTGTGCACCCGGAGCCGCTTTCTGGGCCCCACTTCTCGGGGGTGAGCAGGGGGCCTGCACTTCTCCTGCTGTGCGCACACATACAGACCCACGTGCTTGTGATATGCAGTGCACACTTGCGCACACACACACAGCATGGTACATACATGTAGCCACACACCCACATGTAGGTGCACGAGGCACATTTGCGTGCACGTGCAGATGCAACGTGCATGTAAATATGCACACGTGTGCCGATGCATGCAGACACCCACACATGCAGATGTGCACACAGTACTTGTACACACAGCACACTACATGCATGTAGCCACAAGCACCCACGTGTAGGTGCACGAGGCACATTTGCGTGCACATGCAGATGCAACACACATGTAAATATGCAATGCATGCAGACACAATGTAGATCGACACAGTGCACTTGTGTGTGCACATGCATGCATGCAGATGTACACACTTGTAGAGATGCACACACAGTAGACACCAAAGCACACATGCACACAATACATACATGTAGAGCTGCACACACATCCCCAAACACCCCTTCCTGTTCCCTACCAAATCCCACCCCACCCCCAAATTTGTCTTCACAAAACAGTATAGTTTTGCTGGTTGCCGGGGAGGGGGGGGTTAATTTGGGGAGGCTGCCGGGGGCCAAAATCACTAATTGGGGCGCAGCCTGCCTGCCCCCCAACTAGGTAATTAAGATTCACAGGCAAATTTCTAAGAAACTGCCTCAGAAAGACAGCAAGCCCCCAACCCCCTTGGGAGCAGCCCACTCCCATGACAGCAAGCCCCTCCGAGGGGGGAGGCCATTCGGGTGGGCTTGGGGAGCTGCCTTTCATTTTTTCTCCACTTGACTGCCCCATGGCAGCTTCTGGGAGACGAGAGCCTTCCCCTTTGCCCTGGGCCTGCCAGGCCTGCCCCGCGCCGGCAGAGCACTAAGAGGGCCTGGCCAGCAGCCGGAGTAGCTGTGTGCCCGAGAACAGCTCACCTGCTTGGGTTCCATCCCACAGAATGCCAGGGAATGATGAAGAGAAGGCCGTGGCGCTGCCTTCTGGGGGGTTCCTCCCCGGCCTGTCGGCCATGTCCGGGCTCTCGGCTTCCCTGCTACCAGAGGGCAACGTCCCAGGGTCTATTCCTTACCCTGTTGAATTGTTGCTTTTGCTGCTTGCTGCTTGCTCCAGCTGCTAAACTTGCTAGTTACGGTCCTGGAGCCAGGCAATGGGACAATGGGATGGACTGGCTTGACAAGTAATACTTTTTTTTTTTTTTAATTAAAGCTTTTTATTTTTCAAAGTGTGCATGGACAATTCTTCAACATTAGTCCTTGCAAAACCTTGTTCCAATTTCCCACCTTCCCCACTCCCTCCCCTAGATGGGAAGTAGTCCAATGTTTGTTAAACATGGTGGAAATCTGTGTTAAATCCAATATATGCAAACATTTATACAATTATCGTGCTACACAAGAAAAATCAGATCAAACCAGTAAGAGAGACAGAGACAGACAGAAAGAGAGGGAGAGGGAGAGAGAGAGGAGGGGAGAGAGAGAGAGAGAGACAGAGACAGACAGACAGACAGAGACAGAGAGACAGAGAGAGAGAGAGACAGAGAGAGAGACAGAGAGAGAGAGAGACAGAGAGAGAGAGAGAGAGAGAGAGAGAGAGAGAGAGAAAGAGAGAGAGAGAGAGAGAGAGAAAGAGAAGCAAAACAAAATGCAAGCAAACAACAAGAGTGAGAATGCTATATTGTGATCCACCCTCAGTCCCTCAGTTCCCACAGTCCTTTCTCTGGGTACAGATGCTCTCTCCATCACAAGATCATTGGAACTGGTTTGAAACATTTCATTGTAGAAGAGAGCCATGTCCATCAGAATTGATCATTGTATAGTCTTATTGTTGCTATGTATGATGATCTCCTGGTTCTGCTCGTTTCACTCAGCATCAGTTCATGCAAGTCTCTCCGGGCCTCTCTGAAATCACCCTGCTGCTTGTTTCTTAGACAAGTAATAATCTGAAGGTGATGTGAGCCCAGCCACGACATGAGAGCTCTGACAGGAAGAAGTCTCTTGTCACCCAAAGTGGGCAGATAGAGTTTTTTGGATCCCTTGGAGACAATCCAGCATTCTGAGGACACAAAGTCGGGTGGGCTCCATCCTTATCGCCCTCGTGTCTCTTTGCCAGGCAAGATTTTCCCTACTCCCCCTTCACAGAGACTGAGAGAGAAACAAAGATGAAAAGACAGAAACAGAGAGATGGAGATGGAGAGAGAGACAGCCAGAGATGGAGACAGAGATGGGGGGGAGAGAGACAGACACAGAGACAGATTTAAAGACACACAGAGAGACAGAGACAGGGAAACAGACAGAAGAGAGAGAAAGAGACAGGGAGAGACAAGAGTCAGAGATAGAAACAGAGATGGGGAGAGAGAGACAGAGACAGAGAGACTGATAAAGATAAAGGAAGAAATGTGTCAATAGGAAGCAGGGGCCTTCTGGGAGAGGCACTTGCTTAAAGTCTGTTTTTTTTTTTTCTTTATCAAATGATCTTATATCCCCTGTACTCTGTTGCTTCAAGAGGAATTTGATCTCCTCTCTGTGGATGTTCCATCCACCAATGCAGATTGCAGTTCATACCAAACCCCAGACACCAGAGCCCAAAGCATGTTATTTGTTGGCTCCCACAAAGTGATAATAATGTTCCCATTCCTTGGGGCTGGATTCAACAGAGGGACTTTCATGATTTATATCTGAAATGTGGGGCTAGTGCTGCCTGGCCCCTTTCTCTCATCCCCACTCCCTGGGAAAATGGCAAGAAATAATGACACAGCAAGAGATCTTCTGATTAGGGAAAGGGGCCGGAGCGTATGGTCAGCTCTGGAGCAAAGAGAGGACATGAGATGCTGCTCAAGATAGAATCCTGAGTGGAGCTCACTCTCCACTGAAGACGCTTCCCTCAACTGGAGCGCCTGCTATCTCCCCCCTTCCATTAGAGACAGCCGGCTTCCAGGGATGTGAATAAGATCCTCCTGGGGGTTTCCATCTTTGGGTTTCCAGTCTAAGACTAAATTGAGTGACAGGAATTATGAGGCTGGATTGAAATCCTGGTTCTTCAATTTAACTATGTTCTTGGGATGGTCATTTCAAGAGAAACTGGTTTTGAATTAGAAGGCCTTGGGAGAGAAGGAAGGAAGGAAGGGTGGGAGGGAGGGAAGAAGGGAGGGAGAGAGAAAGAGAGGGAGGGAAGAAAGAAGAAAGGAAGGAAAAACAGGAGGGAAAGAAGGGAAGGAGAAAGGGAGGAAAGAAGGGAGGCAGGGAGGGAGGAAGGAAGGAAAAGAGGAAGGAAGGAAAGGGAGGCAGGGAGGGAGGAAAGAAGGATGGGAGGAAGGAAGGGAGGAAGGAAGGGAGGGAAGAAGGGAAGGATGGGGAGAGGGAGGGAGGAAAGAAGGAAGGAAGGAAAAAAGGGAGGAAGGGAGGGAGGGAGGGAAGAATGAAGGAAGGGAAGAAGGGAGGCAGGGAGGGAGGAAAGAAGGGAGGGAGGAAGGAAGGAAGGAAGGAAAGGAGGGAGGAAGGGAAGAAGGAAGGAAGGGAGGAAGGAAGGAAAGAAGGAAGGAAGGGAAGGAGGGAGGGAGGGAGGAAAGAAGGGAGGAAGGAAGGAAAGAAGGGAGGCAGGAAGGGAGGAAAGAAGGGAGGGATGAAGAAAGGAAGGGAGGGAGAGAGTGTAATGCTCAGGGAGAAACTGAGGCAGTATCACACAGTGGAAATTAGGTAATGCTTTATTGATGTTAATTGAGAGTTCAGAATCCATAGCTATGGATCAGGACTGGTGGGACTCATGTCTCAAAGCATGCAGTCCAGGCTAGAGACTGACTCAGTCAGCCGACTGAGTACAAAGGACACAGCACTCCATTGCTGGAGAACACTAGTTTTATAATCTTCCTAGCCCAGGGGAAACAAAGAACTCATGGAAACAGCTGAGCACATCTGGTGTCCAAGGAAACCATAAATTCAGTTCTGACAGGTAGAGAGTGAGGGATGCCTTGGCAAAGAAGACTACAGATAAGGGGGTGGGGGCTGCTGGAGAAGCTGAGTAAGTCTGGATCGTTTAGATAAGAGGTAGGTTGAGGCTGACCATCTGGAGGTTTCATGATTACTTTGGAATGAGTCCAATTATTTCTGAAGGTCAGGAAGTGGGGATTCTATTCTGGGACAGAGCAATTAAGAGAGATTGATACTGCAACTGAGGGAAACTGAGACAGGCACAACAAGAGGAAGAAGGAAGGAGGGGAGGAAAGGAAGAAAAGAGACAGAAGATTTTCTCCCTAGCCTCTCTAAGAATGAGTGGCAGCATGGAATAACAGGTAGAGAGCTTCTCTTGGGTTCAGGAAGATCTGAGTTCGAGGCCTGTTTGGGGTACCTGCTGGCTGTGTGCCTTTGGCCAGATCATCACCTAACTCCTCGGAACTCCCAGATCACTCTGAGACTACACACAAATTTCCAAACAGGCACAAATCTGCACTGGTGGAAAGCATTGGTCCTGACAAGGGAGCTCCCTACACCAACAAAGCTCAAACCAAAAGTCAGACCTGCCCAGGAATCCCAGATCCGCATTTGGACATAGACCCTGCCACAGTCACTGCTTCCCAGAATAAGGTCCCAGAAGGGACCTTAAAGACTATTTAAGGCAAGGGTTCTTAATTTTTTTTTGTATCAGGCCAGTGAAGCTAGTGCCCCCTTCTCAAAATAATCAAGTGCTGATAATAAAGCAAAAATAATATTTCAAGTACATAAAATAAGCTGTATTGGATCACAGAGGATGTTAGAAGTTAGTGAAAATCGATTCATTTTTCCCATTCAAGTTCATGGACCCTCTGAAATCGAGCCTTGGGTGCCTTGTGTGTGGAGGAGGAAGTGGGGAGTTCCAAGTTAAGTTATATTTTGGGGCAGAAGAACCAGGTTCAAGGCTTGTCTCTGACACAAACAGGATGTGTCACTCTGTTTGGTCTCTTCATCCCTCTAGGCTCGCAAGGGACTCTCAAATGCCACAAATGACAAAGCAGTTGTCAATCTGTCAATCTTCTTCTTTGGGGGAGAAAGTTTCCCCTGTAGGATTTCTCTAAAATTAGTGAAATCACAGATTTCACCCCCAAACCCTCAAAACCTAACCCCCCTAAATGGACTTTGCATTATAGAAAGGTGAATCATTTTGATGTACCCATGAAACATAATCTCCTTGGGGGCACAGGAATGGGTATGGCTTAATTTTTTGCAACCCCCTCTACCCTGCCTGTAGGAGATAATGAATCAAAATAAATGTCTCGAGTTGAATTAACGAGGTGAGATTAATGTAGGCCCATGAGAGCATCTATTAAGTGAAGGCTAAATGGAGTGGGACAGGGCTTAAAGGCCCATGGAGTTCAGAGAAATGGCAGATCAAGGAGGGCTGGGTGAGGCAGGAAGGCTCAAGGGTCTTATAATGAGGAAGTAATGGTGGGGAAGCAAGATCATTCTTGCCAAGAGACAGCAGTGGGGCTTTCAGCTACCGTGGAGGAGAGTCAGCCCTGGGAATGCCTTCACAGTATCATGCATTTAAAATATTGAAGGAAATGCTCAATTTGGGTTAGGGATTAATCAAAATAAAAGTGCCATTTTTTTTCCATCCTCCCTCATGATGTCCCTGAATTGCATACACAGGGAGTCAAACTCTTGTTCTAAATTTTGACAAGAAGGAGGAATCTTGGGATTTGGGCAAAAAGCAGTGCTTGTCTCTCTCCATTCTTTCTGACTAATTTTGGGAAAGCTTTAAATCTTTCCCTTCCTGAGAAAATAAAAGTTCAGCTTCTGTGTGGAGATCAGTCATTTCCTGCCCCCCCCCCCCCATGCCAGTGTAACAGAAATGACTTGGGGAACCCCTGGATCTGTTGGTTCTTCTCATGGAGTTGGGTATGTCCTCGGCACTGTGAGAAGGGGGGCATGATTTTAGGAGCTCAGGGTGTTCCCTGATCATTCTTGATACGCCAACCGATTGCAGGCACAAGCCATCACAACGTTCTCCTAAAGAAGTCAGAATGAGAGAAGAGGTTGGAAGGGATGGAAATGGGGTTGTAAAGCGAAGGATCCGCAGGAGCACATAGAAGTGCCTCTGGGAAACCTCTGGCAAGCGCTAGCCCACTTCATTTTCAGATAGGTCAAGTTAGTAGGAAGTTCTTCCTGTTACCAAATTTAAATCTGCCTTTCTGCAATTGTCCTCAGGGTCAAGCAGAACACATTTGACCTCTTCCATGGAAACCCTTCAAATACCTACTAATAGCACTCCACTTCATATGAGACTTTTCAGTCAAAAAGTCTTAAATGTGTTTTCTTATTTGATCCTTACAATAACACTTATGAGTTGCTATTATAATCCGTCTTTTACTGAGGGAGTCTCACAGCTATCGAACATCTAAGGTGAGTTAATTCCAGGTTAATGACTTCTACCACCACTAAGAGAAGAATGGCACTGGTCAACAACAGTAAGAATGGTCACTTGCCATCAGGGTCAGAGCAGGGGTCAGTTTCCATGGGATTATATGAAATCATTGCACCATTTTTCTGTCCTGTGTTTGGAAACATCTTTCACAACAACCCCTTCTCTGTCCTCTCCTCCCCTTCCCTCTTCCTCTCCATCTTCTCTTCTTCCTTTTCTTTCCAAATGATGGATTCAGCTTCTGATGGCCCTGAAAGCTCAAGATAAATGGATGAGCTAGCCAGAGAGCAGTGCTGGTTAGCATCCAGAAAAGGGGAAGCGGGCCAGCCATCCTTGGTCCAGAAAGCATCTCTTGTCTCTGTGACTGAACTGAGCAGGAAGGAGGGAAGAGGTGAGCTCAGGCCATTGTAAATCACTCTTTCCTTGTCCTGATGAGCCTCAGAATGAGACCAAAGGAAGGAGGCAGCAGTGGCTCCCACCCCAGTTATTCCCTCACTGAGATCTATGTCTGGACACCCCGAATCTGGACCATGAATATTCACACTACAATCTAAAACCACAGCCATGTTTCTGGGAAACAAAGGCTGGATCAAATCCCCTGGTCTCTGAGAACCCCAATTTTTTTTCTAAGACTTCCCTTTGACTTTTCCTGAAATATCCTGGATCTAAGGTGAGTTAATTCTCTCTCTCCTTTTGGCTTTCTAAATTTTAAATTCCCTTCCCTCTCCTCCCTCATTATTTTCTGCTGGTGGAATTTCATTCTCCTCTCAGCAACCTCCTGGTCTGAGCTCTGTCTTGACCCTTCAAAATTACTTCCTAGTGATAGTAACAGCTCCTTTATGACATCCCCTCTGGGTTGTTCTCCACTCCCCACTTCCCATCTCCTCTCTGGGGAGAGGCTCTGAAGGGAGCCATGATCTAAAATACAGGTGGATCCTTGGAAGGAGGCAAGAGCAAGTGAGCAAATGATCCATTGATTAAGCACTCACTTATTAAGGAGCTAATCAGCATCAAGCTCTGTGCTAAGGGTTGGGGATACATATACAAAGAATGAAGGACTTTATAGAGCCAGTCCTGAGGAAACGAGCCCCTCTGGTAGAGACATCTTGCCCAAATTCACACAGCTGGACATTACCTTTTTTTTTTTTTTTTTTTAAAAACCAGAACTATGATTTCCTTGTCCAGTGAAGTCCAAGTGAAGAACTTGAGTTCTGAGAGGTTCCTGGGACACTGAGAAATTAAGACTTGTCTGGATCCCCAAAGTGGGCTCAAAGGAGGGACTAGAACCCATAGCTTTTGAATTCCGATGTGCACAAAATGTTTTTGTGGTGGCAAGAAACTGGAAACTGAAGGGATGCCCATCAATTGGAGAATGGCTGAATAAATTATGGTATATGAATGTTATGGAATATTATTGTTCTGTGAGAAACGACCAGCAGGACGATTTCAGAGAGGCCTGGAGAGACTTGTATGGACTGATGCTGAGGGAAATGAGCAGAACCAGATCATTGTACACGGCAACAACAAGATTATATGATGATCAGTTCTGATGGACTCGGCTCTCTCCAACAATGAGAAGATTCAAGGCTTACATCCAGAGGGAGAACTATGGAGACTGAACGTGGAGAGTATTTTCACCTTTTTTTGTTGTTGTTTGCTTGCTTTTTCTTTTTTTCTCATTTCCCCCTTTTTGATCTGATTTTTCTTATGTAGCATGATAATTGTGGAAATGTGTATAGAAGAAGTGCAGATGTTTGTTTAACCCATACTGGATTGTTTGCTGTCTAGAGGAGGGGTTGGGGAAGGGAGAGGAAAAAATTGGAATCACAAGGTTCTACAAGGGTGAAAGTTGAAAACTCTCTTTGCATATATTGGAAAATAAATGCCTATTATTAGAAAAAAGACTTCTGGAGAGCAGGGAACTTGGAATCAGGAAGATCTGAATTCAAATCTACCCCTGGATACCTATTAGCTGAGGGGCACTGGGCAATTCACTTCACTGCTGTCTACCTCAGTTTCCCATTCTGCAAAATAGGAATAATACCTCTTCTCCCCCGGCTGTATTAGTAGAGTGCTTTACAAATATTACTACAAGCCAATAACAGCAATAGTGATTGGTCTGACATGGAGACTGCCAGAAGCAGAGTCCTATTGTTGCTGGGTTTCCTGCAGCCTCAGAGATGAATGCTTATCTTTGAGGGTCCAAGTGTCTAAGTAAAATAAGGGGGAGGAGGCTCAATGACGAAATATTCAGCCCGATGAGCAGTCCCCCCCCCCATGATGGCCCCTGTCTTTCCTTGTCCTGTCCTGTTCCCGACTGGCCCCACTCCCTTTCATGACGTCCCCAAGCATTCTCCGGCCAACGGGACACACCGGAGGCTCTAGAAACTTCGCCCTCACCTCCAGGCCTCAGCTCTTGGTCTCGGCTCGCTGAAGGCCGGGGCTAAACATACTTTTAAAAGGATCTATTTCTGACATTCGTTTAGAACGATGGTTTCCAGTTCGGAATTCTCTCCCTTCCTCGGGCCGCCGCCATCACTGGGACGGGGGAGTCATGCAGAACGCTCCTATATTCTACATCTTATTAAAAAGTAAAATAAGGAAAGCGAAAAAGGGAGTCAGTTCTTGTAAAGTCAGACCTAAGGACGGAGGGACAAGCTCCTCAACCAGATCCCATTTCCGGCCGGACTGGGCATGGGGCGCAAAGCCGGGGCGCTAGCCGCCGGACCTTGCTCGGACACTGCCATCTAATTGTTTTTCCGTGTTTTATTTTGTGCATTTAAACTTCTCCCTCTGAGCGGGGACCACGGGCATCCTGATTTTGCCAAAAGGGCCCGTCAGGATAAAAGGTCTTTGAGGTCCTTCCCAGCCCGGACCTGGGATCCCGGGCTTATTTTTAAACGGCCTTGTCTGCTACTTACCTTCTGCCGGCCTCAGTTTCCTCACCCGTAACCCCTAGGGGCCCTTGCGGCTCCAAACCTATGGTTTTCACACCAATTCGGCAAACAGACCCCACGGGGCGCGCTCCCTCCGCGAGGCCGCGCGCTCCCTGGCTCGGCCGCGCGCCTCTGGTCCTCCCCGGGGTGCGGACAGGTGGGGAAGGCCACTGGGCAGAGGCGAGAGGGACAACGGCCGCTTCTGGAGCGCCCTCGGAAGAGCCGAGGGAAGGGAGCCCTGGGGAGGCCCTGGCTCTGGAGCCGAACGAGACCTCGGGGACCCGCTGGTCTAACTTATTGGAGCCATGAGACTGAGCCACAGAAAGGGGGGTGTGACCTTGCCCGGCTAGTGAAGGTCAGGAGCAGGATTTGAATCCAGGTCCTCTGCCTCAGAGGGATCCCTCTTGTTCTACCTCATAGGCTTCCCCCGGAGGGGGTGGGCGCTGAGCGCTTGTTTGGGGGAGAGCGCCGAGGCCTTTGGCCCTTCGGGACCCCCCTCTGACTGGCCAGTGCCGCTCTGCCGGGGAGTCAGCCGTCTCTCCCACGGACCCCCTGCAGCCCCCCTAGGCTCGGGGCTGGCTCCTCACGCGGACAGGGACCGTGGGCTCCTGCATCGGCAGCCCAGGCTGATTTGGCCCGCTCCTCGGGTCCCCGGATCTGGGGGTTCCCCGGATCTGGGGGTTCCCCGTCTGGCCCCAGGTGTGCTCATGCGCAGCCTCCCCTTTGTTTCTAACACCTTCGTCATTTCTGAAGAAGTGGGGAGCCGGCGGGCCGGGGGACAAAGCTCTGCTCTTCCTGGCCCGGAAGGACTTGGGGCTACCCTCTCAGCTGTAATCTGAGGGGACTGGGGGTCCCGCGGGATCCCCGCCAGCCCCAAATCTACCCTTCTATAAGGACCTGCTAGACACGCCCTCGCCGCGCCATTTAACCTCCAGGAGAGCCATTTAATCTCTCCTGACCTCGGTCTGTGAAAGGGGCAGATGATAGGTATCCCAGGAGTCGTCAGAATCAAAGGAGGGAAACTGTGCAAGGAACTCAGAGAAAGGAGGAGGGGGAGGTGAAGAGGAGGAAGAAGAGGGCAAAATAAGGAGGAAAAAGGAAAAGGAGGGGGAAATAAGGAGGAAAAAGAAGAGGAAAAGGAGGAGGAAGAGGGGAAAATGAGAAAAAAGGGGAGATAAAGAGGAGAAGGAAGAGGGGAAAATAAGGAGAAAAAAGCAAAAGGAGAAGAGGAAAATGAAGAGGAAGAGGGGAAATAAGGAGGAAAAAGAGGAAAGGGAGGAGAAATAAGGAGGAAAAAGAAGAGGAAAAGGAGGAGGAAGAGGGGAAAATGAGAAAAAAGGAAAAAAGGGGAGATAAAGAGAAGGAAGAGGGGAAATAAGGAGGAAAAAGAGGAGGAAAAGGAGAAAGGGGAAAATGAGAAAAAAAGGAAAAAAGGGGAGAAAAAAAGGAGGAAGAGGGGAAAATAAGGAGAAAAAAGCAAAAGAGGAAAACGAAGAGGAAGAGGGGAAATAAGGAGGAAAAAGAGGAAAAGGAGGAGAAATAAGGAGGAAAAAGAAGAGGAAAAGGAGGAAGAGGGGAAAATGAGAAAAAAGGAAAAAAGGGGAGATAAGGAGGAAAAAGAGGAGGAAAAGGAGAAAGGGGAAAATGAGAAAAAAAGGAAAAAAGGGGAGAAAAAAAGGAGGAAGAGGGGAAAATAAGGAGAAAAAAGCAAAAGAGGAAAATGAAGAGGAAGAGGGGAAATAAGGAGGAAAAAGAGAAAAAGGAGGAGAAATAAGGAGGAAAAAGAAGAGGAAAAGGAGGAAGAGGGGAAAATGAGAAAAAAGGGGAGATAAAGAGAAGGAAGAGGGGAAAATAAGAAAAAAGGAAGAAGGGGGAGATAAAGAGGAGAAGGAAGAGGGGAAAATAAGGAGAAAAAAGCAAAAGAAGAGGAATAGGGGAAATAAGGAGGAAAAAGAAGAGGAAAAGGAGGGGGAAATGAGGAAAAAGGAAAAGGGGGAGGGGGGAATGAAAAAAAAGAAGAAAAGGAGAAAGAGGGGAAAATGAGAAAAAAGGAAAAAGGGGGAGAAAAAGAGGAGGAAGAGGGGGAAAAAGGAGAAAAAAAGCAAAAGGAGAAGAGGAAAATGAAGAGGAAGAGGGGAAATAAGGAGGAAAAAAGGAAAAGGAGGAGGGGAAATAGGAGGAAAAAGAAGAGGAAAAGGAGGAGAAAGGGGAAAATGAGAAAAAAAGGAAAAAGGGGGAGAAAAAGAGGAGAAGGAAGAGGAGAAAAAAAGAGGGAAAGGAGGAGAGGGAAATGAAGAGGGGGAAATAAGGAGGAAAAAGAAGAGGAAAAGGAGGAAGAGAGGAAAAGGAAGAAGAGAGGAAAATGAGGAAAAAGGAAAAAGGAGGGGGAGATGAAGAGGGGAAAATGAGGAAAAAGAAGAAAAGGAGGAAGAGGGGAAAATGAGGAAAAAAGAGGATGAGGGGAAAATGAGGAAAAAGGAAAAAGGAGGGAGACATGAAGAGGAGAAAGGGGGAAAATAAGGAGAAATTAAAAGAGGAAGAGGGGAAAATAAGGAGGAAAAAAGAGGAAGAAGAGGAAAAGCTGGGGGGAGATGAAGAGGAGGAAGAGGGGAAAATGAGGAGGAAAAAGAAGAGGAAAAGAAGGGAGAGGAAGCAAAGGACAAGGAGGAGGGATTATTTTATTCAGGAACAGCAGTAAGCCTGGTGTGGCTGAATCACGGAATACATGGAATAAGCAAACTGCAGAGTAGGGGCAGCCCAGGGGAGGGCCCTAAAAGCCCCCAAGAAAATCTTACATCTGAGCCTGCAATTTGTGGTTGGACCGGAACTTTAGGAAAATCTTTCCGGAAGTGGAGTGGGGGGGGTGAATCAGAGGGGAGGGGGCAGGGATATAGTACCAAGGAGCTGGGCTCTGAGGCTGATACAGCCTCAAAGGGTGGTGGGCTCCTGGGGGGATGATGGAGCAGTCTGTGGGAAGGGGCCAGGCTGGTGACCCCGGATGGTTTGTTCTGACTTTATCTTCCTGCTGAGAATAGAGTGACTGACATCATTTCCAGCTGTTTTCCAGAAGTTTGGGCCTGGCCACAACTCCAGAAGTCTGGTAACGGCAGCTAGCAGTGACACTGAGCCTCTGAGGTTCTCCTTGGACCCTGCCTACAGCCCAGTAAGAGGTGGCGGTATTACTATTCTCCTTACTGATGGGGAAACTGAGGCTCAGAGGGCTTGCCTGGCACTGCCCAGCTAGCGTGACCCCAGCCCACACTGCCCTCCCTGCCGGGCCCACAGCTCCTTGGTTCTGCCCCTCAGGCCTTAATCACCCAGCGGGAGCCATCTCATCTCCACAATCGACCAAGAAGAGAATGGAGTCACTGAGCCCGGGGAATCACCACCTCGAGCACGAGGCTTCTGCTGAGAGCCATGCCCGAGCCTGGGCCATCTTCCCCTCTGCCCTGGTGGGGCTGGGCCGGATGGAGGTCCCCCTGCCTCCCCCTTGCCAGGCCGCTGCAGAAATCTCGGCTGGGCCACACTCCCCACTCTCACTTGTGGCCATCCCCGACTCCTGCCCGGCTCCCATCCGTACCTGGGAGTCCCCCTAGGCCCAGAGCGCAGAGCCCAGGACTGCCGGCGCAGCAAACCTTGAGTGCTCGCCACCATGAGTTCCTAGTAGAGCTTAAGGGCTCTCCCTGAGATGCTGTTCTGGAGTGAGCGGCAGGTTCTAGAACACCAGTAAGTTGGGAACCTCAGACAAGGTCCACAGGGGAGAGGAGAGGGTCTTAGAGTGTGTCAGCTGAGCTCCAAGAACCGGGGAGGTGGATGGGCAGCAGCCAAGACTCAGGAGGGAAGTGCTAGCATCTTCAAGCATACAAAGGCGAGACTTGCTCTGCTCAGCCGCAGAGGGCAGGACAAGGTGTCCGGGCTGGAGAAAGCTTTAGACCCGAGGTCAGGAAAAACCTCCCGATTAGGAAGGAGAGCCGTCTGCCGGGATGTGGCCCTTCCTCCCCAGGCAGAAGCGGATGGCCATTTCTCAGGAACATCGTGGAGGACTCTTGGTCAGGGATGGCTTCAGCGAGCTAGCCTCCGACTTCCAAGCCAGAGCTTCCACTCCAGAGGTCCGGTGGCTGGGGACCGGCGTCCCACTCTGGTGGGGAGGGGAAGGCTATGGCAGAACCACTTCAGGCCATACTCGGGAACGGCCTAGAACCCAGGAGTTGAGAGTCTGTGACATTCCCCATAACGCCTAGAGCATCGGGCTCCTTCAGCCTTTGTCAGTGTTCTGGCTTTGGAGCCAGGCTCCTGGGTTCAAATCCCAGCTCCACCACTTGTTGCTTGGGTGACTCTGGGCACTTTGAGCCTCAGTTTCCCCATCTATCAAAGGAAGAGGTTCTAGCCCCCAATCTGAGCTCCTATGGCTGGTATGCGAAGGGTGCCCTCCCCTCTCTGTGCACGAGGGTCTCGTTCCATTTAATGGGGAGAGGACCTCCAGCAAGGTCCACTCTTGAGCCCGGGCACTTCTGGCCCTGGAGGGACCGGCTTTAGCTCCCAGGTTACCCTCCGAAGGCCAGCAGTGGCTCTAACCCATCCCCAGACTCCACCTGTCTCCCCCCTCTGCTCCCGAGTGACTCGCACCCCAGCTAGCAAGGAAACCCCCTCCCACAGCAACAACCTGCTTGGCCAAGATGGGAAAAGTCCTTCCGCTTTCCACATGTCTGCAGAGGGTCTCTGCAAGGTCAGCAGGGCCAGCGTGGACCCATTTTACTGATGAGCAAAGCGAGGTCTGAGAGGTCAGGACTTGCCCACAGCATGGGAGGCGGGGGCTCTTGGCTCTGGGGTCTCCCCACTTCCCAAGATCTTCTTCGGTCCTTTTTCCAGGGCTTTTCCAATCTCCCCCAAAGCCCAGCTCAGGGTCCCCTCCTCCACGAAGTCCTTCTGGATGTCCCTGTGTGTGTGTTCTCCACCCCCCACCCCCCACAACATCCCGGGGCGAGGATTATATAATTTCTGGTTTTTGTCAGCTTCCTCAGGGCCCCGCTCGGCAGGGGGGGTTCTGTGTCAGAAGTCCTGGGTTCGAATCCCCTGGGGTGGGACCGTGGGCTGAGGGGATGCGCGGCTTCCCTCCCGAGACCCCAGTCAAGGACTCGTGGGTGATGCTCACAACCATTTATTGAACGTTTCAACAACATATCCTTGAATCAGGATTTGGGGAAGTTTCACAATGAAGAAGCTAATGAAGTACTCCACATAACCACCCGCCGACCCCAGGAACCTATGCAGGCCTGAACCCACCTACTCAATTCACAGTTAACTTTTCCAGGACTACAGATACTCAATGGCCACGGGGGAGGGGGCGGGCTGGGGGGAGGGGCGGGGGGACCCTCTTGCCGCAGAGGAGGGGGGGGGTCGAGGGGCGCCACTGAGTATTGTCACAGTCGAGAAAACACACACGGTAAATGCAAGAAACAACCACTGAGGCACTAGTGGGGGGCGGGGTGGGGGGCGGGGGCCGACCGTGCCGTGGGGCTACGTGCTGCAGACCAGCACATCTGCGAAAGGTCCCAGCAGGGTTTTGCTGAAGATGCACCGGATCCAGACCAGGTAGGTGGTGAAGGGCTTAATGTTCTCGGCAAAGGTGTGGTTCTGGTGGGTGAGGATGTAAGGCATGTACGCGTTCTCCCCCCTGCTCCTGGATCCACACCTCGTACTGGACCTCCTTCACCCTCACGAACTTGAGGTTCCAGGGCGCCTGCCAGGACACGCTCAGCCGGGCCTCGGCGGCGCCCTGCACCGAGGCCCGGCACCTGGCCTCCCTCACCTTGCTGGGGTAGGGCCCCTGGGCCCGCTTGGGCTTGCCCGGCCCCGGCCCGGCCTTCACCACCCCCCGGATGGCCTGCAGGAGGGACGGGATGTCCACCTTGGTGTCCTGGTAGATGCGGAACAGCCACTCGGGGTTGCGGCAGCACAGGTGCCTGGGGACCTCGCGGCTCTGCAGGATGCGCTCTTGCTCGGCGCGGTCCAGGTGGGCGATGCCCCCCTGGTCCCAGGGCCGGTCGGGGTAGGTGACGGTGTTCTCCTGCTTGGTGTTGCGCCAGGCCACGTAGTGGAGGTCCATGTCGGGGAGGCCGGCCAGCGTCTTGTAGGGCGTGTAATGGTCGGGGTTGACGGCGTAGGGGAAGAGCTCCACGGCGACGGCGCCCCGCGGCAGGAAGAGGGCGGTGATGAGCTGGGCGCCGTGCATGCTGACCAGCATGGAGGCGTTGCTGACCAGCCGCGCCACGTCGGCGAAGGCGTAGTCCTCCAGCGACACGGTGACCGTCTTCATCTGGAACTCCCGGGCCAGCGCCAGCAGCAGCTCGGCCTCGTTCAGGATGAGCCGGTTGAGGGTGCGGCTGAAGACCACGATGTAGCCCTGGCCCGGGCCCGGGCCCCGGCCCTCGGCCACGCTGACGTTGAGCGCGCGCAGGATGAAGGCGGCGAAGTGGCGGATCTCGGTGCCCGAGACCAGGATGTTGGCCTTGGGGCCCTGCGGCTGGACGAAGCCGTACTGGTACCAGGTGGTGGCCTTGGAGAGCCCCACGTAGGCCCGCGGGAAGCAGAGCAGGCGGCCCAGGCCCTTGAGCTGCTCGCGCAGCAGCGGCGCCTTGCGGCTCAGCAGCTGGTAGAGGTCGAAGTGCGGGCCCGGGCCCCAGCCCTCCATGAACACCAGCCTGGCCTCGGGGCCCAGGTCGGGGAACTGCCGCAGGGTGTAGAAGAGGGGCAGCAGGTCGTCGTGGAAGATGTGCATGAGGTTGTCGGGGTTGAAGCGGTTGGCGATCAGTGCCACGTCGGGCAGGAAGCGCGCGGGCGGCAGGGTGCGCAGCGCGCCCGCGGGCAGCTCCACGAAGTTGAAGTACTGGGTGTTGTGGTCCTCCACCGAGGACAGGTCCAGGAGCGCGGGCTGGAAGCGGCGCGGGCCCAGGCTGGGCAGCATCAGCGAGCCGTTGCCGTGGAAGAAGATGAACTCCTCCGCCTCGGTCGAGTAGCAGAGGTCCTGGAAGCGGCAGACGCGGTCGGTGTGCGTGCGGCCCGTGCACACCATGCGCGTGCCCTCCTCCAGGAGCGTCTGCAGGGCCGCCTGCTGGTCGGGGGCCTCGCGGGCCGGCTCCTGGGCCTGGCGGTGGAGGGCCAGCTCTTCCTCCAGCGTGGAGGCGTGCTCCCGCAGCCGCACATGCTTCCACAGCACCGCCGCCAGGATGGACACCAGCAGGGCGTTGAAGACGGCCGCGATGTTCATCTTGCCGCCGCCGCCGCCAGCCGCGGCTCTAGTAGGACGGTGGGCACAAGGTGGAGCCGGGCAGCGCGGCGGCGCTGCCGTCCATCTCCTCAGGCATGGCAAGAAGAAGCAGAGACCTGCGGGGAGAGAAGGAAGAAAAGACAAAGGTCACTGAGTGCCGGCGGCCGCCAATGAGCGGAGCAACACGAGGCAATGTGACGCAGAGACACTCAGATGCCTGGCAGACAGGGACTGGCAGAGCTGGGCCCGGCCCCCAACGGCTCCGAGTTCTGAGAAGTGTCTGCCTCCCCCATTGGCCTGGGGGGGACACCACGCCAGCCAGGCCGAGAAAGTGCCCCGGGCACCCCAGGTTCGTTGGAGAAAACAGATCCCAGGAGCCAGGGGGCACCAAGAAAGGTGTGGTCAACGGGCCAAGAAGCAGAGACAGAACCAAGATAGAGAACAAAGAGAGGGCAGAGACAGAGAACAACAGAGACAGAGA
>JAJPUD010005070.1:98058-113572 GCA_023553655.1 Myrmecobius fasciatus | reverse complement strand
GGGGGGGGAGGGAGAGAAAGAAAGAGAGAGCGAGGGAGGGAGAGAAAGAAAGAGAGAGAGAGAGGAGGGGGAGAGAGAGAGAGAGACAGACACAGAGAGGGAGAGAGACAGAGAGAGACACACACACACACAGAGACACAGAGAGAGAGAGAGACAGAGAGACAGAGAGGAGAGAGAGAGAAATAAGAGAGACGAAATGGAGAGAGAGAGGTAGTAAACAGAGAAAAGAACAGAGATAGAGAACAAAGAGGACAAAGAACAGAGACAGAGACAGAGAAGAACAGATAGAGAACGGAGACAGAACAGAGAGAGAACAGAGACAGAGAACAGAAAGAATAAAGGAAACAGAAAACAGACAGAACAAAGACAGAGAGCAGAGAACAAGAACACAGAGAATAGAGACAGAAAAGAGAACAAAAACATAAGAGAAACAGAGACAGAGAAAACGACAGACAGAGGAGAGAGATGGAGACAGAACGGGCCGCCCTCACACACAGCAGGTCCTGGAGACATCTCAGGGCCTGCCGCCAGTCTCCAAGTCCTCCTTACAAGGTGCCCCTGCCACTTACTGCCTACAGGCCCTCGGTTTCCCTGACTGCAAACAGGAGCTGCACTGGACTGTCTCCAACTCCCTCACAGTTCTGGAGTCACGACCTGATGTTGCATCCCCCAGTGGGATGCTTTGAGCGCTCCCAATACCTAGAAGTCAGGAGGGGGCACTGGGGGCCAGCAGAACCCACCCTGAGATGGGGACTCCCTGATGCAGAAATTCCCCCTGCCCCTGCAGAAAGAGCTGCCAGGCACCCCAAAATGGGCAGCGTGCCATGGGGAGGCCTGATCCTGGACGTCCAAGTCTTTCGGCTCCCTAGGCCAGGCCACCCCGTGGTCAGACCCAGGTGAGGGCCACTCCCTGCTTAAGAGGCCTGGTCAGGCCCTGCATTCCTGAAGGGCTCCCCATCTGAAGGGGGTGGGCGGACTTTAGTCTGGGAGCGAACAAGGGCGCAAGGGCGAGTTAGAATCCTGCTTCCAGCACGCCCTGCCCATGGGACTGGAAAGCAGCACTTTTGGAATGCTGCATGAGACTGAACCACCTGCCTCATTCATGCTCCGTTTTCCTTAACAATGACAGACTTCAAAGCTTATTTTTACAGCAGCGGCCAGTCCCACTGACCACTATAGACAGGGACCTGGAGACTTTGCTGGGTGACCCTTGTCGGGTTCTTTCCATCTCTGTGCTTCCTTCACAAGCAGGGAAGCCTTGTGTGTCAGAAGTACGAGCTGAGACCAGGATCACTGACTGGAGACTTTTCTCCAGCTCCCCCAGACCCACTTTGAACTTGGACAAGAGCTCCCTCGGAGGAGGAGGAAAAAGGTGCTGAGAGGGGCAGAGGTGACACTGAGAAAAGAAAATGCTCCACCCTGAAAGGAACTGCCCGGTGTAAGAGCCAACGTATGAATCATGTCCCATGAGGTCCCTGGGCCCCTTAGGGATCAGCTATGTGCCTATTTAAAGCCTAAATACCTAGGCCACATCTCTTAGTGTGTAAGCAGCCATTAAACACCAACTGTGTGCCAGTCACTGTGTTAAGCTAAGAGACAAAGAAAAGCAAAACCTGCCCCTTGTCCTCAAGAAGCTCCCATTCTCCTGATAGGCCAGTGTGGAGAGCGCTTTGGGTCTGAAGTCTGGAGCAAGCCGAAGACACTTCCCAGCTCTGAGCAAAGTTGCTCACATCCCAGGACCTCAGTGTCTTCATCTGTAAAATGGGGACAGGAAAGCCTTCCCTTCACAGGCATGGTTAGAAATGGGCTTTGTAAGCCTCAAAGTTCTAGGGAACTGTCAAACTTTTTAAAAAATTTATTTGCATAACATATGTGTGGGTAATTCTTCAACACTAACCCTTACATAGCTTTCTGTTACAAAATTTCCCCCCCCAACTCCCCACCCCTCCCCTAGATGGCAGGATATCCACTACATGTTAATTATGTTAAAATATTGGCAAATCAAATATATGTATACATATTTCCAAACTTATCATTGGTGTGCAAGAAAAATCTTATCTACACAAAAAATATATCAGATAAAGGAAACACAATGTAAGCAAACATCAATCAAGGAGTATGAGAATGTTATGTTGTGGTCCACATTTCACATCCCTCTCTCTGGGTGTATATGGCTTTCTTCAGTGAACAATTGGAGGTGGTTTGAAACATTTCATTGTTGAGAGCCACGTCCATCAGAATTGATCGTCATATAGTATTGTTGTTGCCGTGTATGATGATCTCCTGGTTCTGCTCATTTCACTCAGCATCAGTTCATGCAAGTCTCTCCAGGCCTCTCTGAAATCATCCTCCTGGTCGTTTCTTACAGAGCAATAATATTCCATAACATTCATATACCATAATTTATTCAGCCATTCTCCAATTGATGGGCATCTATTCAGTTTCCAGTTTCTAGCCACTACAAAAAGGGTTGCCACAAACATTCTTGCACACGTGGGGCCCTTTCCTTCCTTTATGATCTCTTTGGGATATAAGCCCAATAGAAACCCTGCTGGGTCAAAGGGTATGCACAGTTTGATAACTTTTTGAGCGTAGCTCCAAATTGCTCTCCAGAATGGCTGTATCCGTTCACAGTTCCACCAACAATGCATCAGTGTCCCAGCCTTCCCACATCCCCTCCAACATTCATTGTTATCTTTTCCTGTCATTTTAGCCAATCTGACAGGTGTGTAGTGGTATCTCAGAGTTGTCTTGATTTGCATTTCTCTGATCAATAGTGATTTGGAGCACCTTTTCATATGACTAGAAATGGTTTTAATTTCATCCTCTGAAAATCGTCTGTTCATATCCTTTGACCATTTACTGATTGAAGAATGGATTGAATTTTTATAAATATGAGACAATTCTCTATATATCTTAGAAATGAGACCTTTATCAGAACCCTTAAATGTAAAGATGATTTCCCAATTTATTGCTTCCCTCCTTATCTTGTCTGCATTGGTTTTGTTTGTACAAAAACTTTTTAACTTAATATAGTCAAAGTTAATTCAAGCCACTCTTCAATAGATAAGTGGTCAAGGGATATGAACAGACAATTTTCAGATGATGAAATTAAAACCATCTCTAGTCATATGAAAAGTTGCTCCAAATCACTATTGATCAGAGAAATGCAAATCAAGACAACCCTGAGGTACCACTACACACCTGTCAGATTGGCTAAAATGACAGGAAAAGATAATGATGAATGTTGGTGGGGATGTGGGAAAACTGGGACACTAATACATTGTTGGTGGAACTGTGAACGGATCCAACCATTCTGGAGAGCAATTTGGAGCTATGCTCAAAAAGTCGTCCAACTGTGCATACCCTTTGACCCAGCAGTGTTTCTACTGGGCCTATATCCCAAAGAGATCTTAGAGGAGGGAAAGGGACCCACCTGTGCAAGAATGTTTGTGGCAGCCCTTTTTGTAGTGGCTAGAAACTGGAAACTGAATGGATGCCCATCGATTGGAGAGTGGCTGAATAAATTATGGTATATGAATGTTATGGAATATTATTGCTCTGTAAGAAACGACCAGCAGGACGATTTCAGAGAGGCCTGGAGAGACTTGCATGAACTGATGCTGAGTGAAATGAGCAGAACCAGGAGATCATCATGCACAGCAACAACAGTATTACATGATGACCAATTCTGATGGACATGGCTCTCTGCAACAAAGAACTGTCTCAAACCAGTTCCAATTGTTCACTGAAGAAAACCATATACACCCAGAGAGAGGGACATGAAATATGGATCACAACGTAATATTTTCATGATCTCTATTGTCATTTGCTTGCATTGTGTTGCCTTTCTCTGATTCTTTTTTTTTCTTGTAGATAGGATTTTTCTTGCATAACTTGTCAAGCATTTCAACATTATTAACATGTAGTGGACTTCCTGCCATCTAGGGGAGGGGAGGGGACTGGGGGTAAAATTTGTAATGGAAAGCTTTGTAAAGATCAATGTTGGGGAACTACCCATATATATGTTATACAAATAAAAAGCTTTAATAAAAAAAATATAGTCAAAGTTATCTTTCTGGTTTTCAATTAAGAGTTCCAGTTCTTCTTTGGACATAAATTTATTCCATCTCCATAGGTCTGAGAGGTAAACTATATTAAGTTCCTCTAATTTACTTATAGTATCACTCTTTATATCCAGATCATGAACCCATTTAGATCTTATCTTGGTATGTGGTGTTAGGTGTGGGTCAAGCCCTAATTTCTTCCACACTAGTTTCCAATTTTCCCAGCAGTTTTTGTCAAATAGTGAATACTTATGCCAGAAGCTGGGGTCTTTGGGTTTATCAAAGACTAAATTGCTATAGTTATTGCCTCGTTTGTCCTGTGATTCTATCCTATTCCACTGATCGACTACTCTATTTCTTAGCCAGTACCAAATGGTTTTGATGACCATTGCTTTGTAATATAGTTTTAGATCTGGTACAGCAAGTCCACCATCATCTGCCTTTTTTTTTCATTAATTCCCTTGAAATTCTTGACCTTTTGTTCTTCCAAATGAACTTTGCTACTATTTTTTCTAGATCTGTAAGATAATTTCTTGGGAGTTTGATTGGTATGGCACTAAATAAGTAGATTAGTTTGGGTAGTATTGTCATTTTTATTATATTCGCTCGGCCTACCCATGAGCATTTTAAGTTTTTCCAATTGACTAGGTCTGATTTTATTTGTGTGGAAAGTGTTTTGTAGTTTAGTTCATATAGTTCCTGACTTTCCCTTGGTAGATAAATTCCCAAATATTTTATACTATCATCTGTTATTTGGAATGGAATTTCTTTTTGTATCTCTTGCTGCTGAACTTTATTGGTAATATATAAAAATGCTGATGATTTATGTGGATTTATTTTGTATCCTGCAACTTTGCTCAAGTTGTGAATTGTTTCTAGTAGTTTTTTAGTTGAGTCTTTAGGGTTATCTACGTATATCATCATGTCATCTGCAAAGAGTGATAATTTGGTTTCCTCATTACCTACTCTAATTCCTTTAATCTCTTTTTCTTCTCTTACTGCCAAAGCTAACATTTCTAAGACAATATTAAATAATAATGGTGACAGTGGGCAGCCTTGTTTCACTCCTGATCTTACTGGGAATGGTTCTAGTTTGACTCCATTACATATGATGCTTACTGAAGGTTTTAAGTAGATACCACTAATCATTTTAAGGAAAAGCCCTGTCAAACATTTTTAATGCATTATTATTATTGTTGTTGTTAATTCTGGAGTAAGTGCCAAAGCAGGGTTTGCTTTTATTCTCAAAGAAAATGTGATTTGCATGATTCATCAATCCACAGACACATCGTTAATTAGAGGCGGCCAGTTTGGGAATTTTAATTAGTAGCAAATTAACACAAATCCCTACTGATACAAAGCACTTTGCCTTCTTAAATTTGTTTGATCTTTACCCATTCTGTGCAAGTACAATTACCCCTATGCGACAGATGAAGAAAGCTGGGCTGGGAGAGGAGAGCCCCCCGGCTCACAACTGCACAGCCAGCAAAGAGCAGCTGCAGAATTCAGTCAGACTTTCTGATGACAAAGGCCCCCCCCCCCAAAGGGGCAGGCTCCCCACTGCTGATGAGAGAAGTCCCTCACAAGGGCCTTAGGGGACCTGGTTGGAGCTCCCGGTCTTACAGATGACAGGGGCTCCCCAACTTTCCCAAGGGCTAAGATCTAGGGAGCAGGGTCAGTCAGGCACCTCCGTTTCTCCATCTCCTCCGTCCAAGCTGCCCTCTCTTGGGGGGAATCCATTCCAATCCCCAGCCCTAGGCCCCAGGGGCAGCTGCTCCAGAGAGTTGGGGAGGGAAGCGTAACTCCACAGGAGGCGGAGCCCAGGCGTGGGCTGCACGGCCCAGTGGGTCCACCCAAGTCTCCAGCTACATCCTAGGAACCCCATGTTGCAGCTACAGCTGGGGGCGGGGAGGGAGAAGAGGAGGGCTCCAGATTAGACAAAGAGCATCTCTCTGAGGAGTGGCCGAGGAAGGTCACGGTGGGTCCTCGCCCAAGAGCAGACGGGCACAGTCGGCCCAGTGGGCTGCTGGGATCAGCAGCAGAACAAGCCCAGAGGGCTTTACTAAAGGCTCAGGTCACACTCCCAGTGTCACACACATACACAGTCACAATCACTCCCACACTCACAAATGGTTCTGGAGGTGGTCTCAAACCTTGCCTATTCTTCAGCCCTTGTGCTGACCCCTCCCCCCATCCCTCCCTCTGCCTCCTGGTTGGGGCTGGCACTGAAGCCAGTGAGCAGGGGCAGCAGCGTGTTGGGCCATGCCCAGCTCCTTACACTCACCCCCCCCACCATGCACTCCTCCACTGCCCTCATCACTGTACATCGTGCTAAGTACCAGGAAGATCATCTTTCCTTGATGAAAGACCCAGGATGTTTCCCGGTTCCACCTTATGCACACTGCAAACCTCTCTATGGAGCAGGGGTCCAAGCCCCCCAAAAGCCTTGTGGTGACAGACCCACCCCACCTCATCCAGCTTCCCGACAGTTCTAGCATCCCCCCACGTCTCCAAGGGCAGTGGGAAGGGGGAGTCCCTGGTCTAGGGGTTCTGGGAAAGCCGATCACCCCGCCCTGGAAGGAGCTGGGAGGCCAGGCAACAGCAGCCTTCAGCACACCATGCGCTGGACAGCGCCCAGCAGCCCAGCCCAGGCTGAGAGAGGGCGGCTTCTGCAAGTCTTCTCCCTACACCCCTGGGAGCACATGCCCCGGGCTGGAGGGGCCCATGGCTCCTGGCTGGCCCCACGGCTCCTTCTGATGCCCTCGGCCCCACGGCTCTTTTCTGGTCCCCGGCTCATCCCTCCCCTTTAGCTCTGGGCATGCTCTGACCGGCCCGTCCTATGGCTCGGGCCAGCTCACCTCAATCCGCCAGCCTCCTGGAGGTCAGTAAAGTCTTCCAGATGATTTGCTGCAGCATTCCCACAAATGCCCCGCGGGGCAGCCACGCAGAACCAGGACGCAATCGGGGACGATCCAGATGGACCGCGGATGCGGGGACAAACAGAGGCTCGAAGAGTGGGGGCTTCTCTTTTTTGAAAGGGGGAGAGAAAGCAGAATCTGGAAGA
This sequence comes from Myrmecobius fasciatus, assembly GCA_023553655.1. Taxonomy (NCBI): domain Eukaryota; kingdom Metazoa; phylum Chordata; class Mammalia; order Dasyuromorphia; family Myrmecobiidae; genus Myrmecobius; species Myrmecobius fasciatus. The sequence continues at coordinate 106,441 of JAJPUD010005070.1, read as the reverse complement.
AGGGCAGACCAGTGCGGAGAGCCGCTTCTCCCAACACTGGCTCTTGGTGCTAAAAACAGTCACACAAAAGGCAGGGGTGGGGAGGGAGGGGGAAGAAGTGGGGAGAGAGAAGGGGGAGACTGAGAGCGCGAGTGAGGAAGAGGGAGGAGGAAGAGAGCCAGCTCCATCACCAGAAAGAGAAAGCTGATGGTAAATGGCTTTTGGCAAGGTGCAAGCAGCTGTTGTGGCCAGAGGAGAGCCCGGGGAGTGGCTGGAAGACCAGGGAGCTGTCCAGGTCCCCCCCTCCCCCCGGGGCATCCTTAACCCCAGAAGTTTCAGAAGCTGAGAATTTCCTCCCGGGCCTGTGATGCTCGTTCACTAGGCTGGGTTCTGAGCTGGGTTCTGAGCTCGGAAGGAATGGTGGAATCTTGTTCCTCTGGGTGGGATGGGTTCAAAAAGCCAATTAAGCAGCCCTCTTGGGCCAGGGTCCCACTCCTCCAGGGGGAGGGGGGAAGGGGAGATTGTAGCTTTCTCAGCTGCCATTTTCATACCACCTTAAGGAGTGGGGGGCCCAAATGAACCTCAACCACCATAAGGGGGCTGGTCCCATGATCCCTCCTTGTTTGGGACAGGGTGAATGATCTTGTTGGTATTGGGGGGGGGGGTCCTAGTGAGGAAACTACCTTCATGGTTGCCACCCTCCTCCCCTGAGAGTCTGAAGTGCCAGCCTCTGAAGTCTTCTCTATCCCCCAGCACCCCCTGCCTCTGCACTTGCATGAGACGTTTATTGGCTTGGATTGGGGGGGGTGGCAAAGACTGAGCAGGCGGCGCTCATCAAGGAGGCCGGATTCACCGTCAGCTCCTTCCCGCTGCGCCCTGCTCCCTGGCCCACTCAGAGGGTTCTAACAGAACTGAGACCCCACGCCGGGAGCAGGCATCCCCTTCCCTTTCTCCACCCTGAGCCTTGGTCACCCAGTGGGGGCTGGCCCAGGGCCTCTGAGGCTCCAGCTCTCAGGCCTGTGACTTTGTGGGGGTGGGGCGCCAGCCTGCCAAGGGTTAACTCCCTGGGCCTCAGAGAAAGCCGGGGCTTCCAAGGAGAGCGGCCCCCAATCCCAGCGCTTTGTCTCCACCTCGCGGCCCCAGACACACCGAGCCAGGCGGCCGGCAGGGAGCGGCTGGCTGGAGGAGCGAGGGCCATTCGGGGCGCCTTGTTCAAGACCCCAGAGCCGAAGGGCTGGGACTTGGGCACAGGTCTCTGACTAGCATTCTGCCTTGCCAAAGGGACAGATTCAGGCCATGTCTGGGCCCCAAGAGTCCCCTGAGTGGGACAAGACCTGTCCATGGTTCTGAGCAGGCCAGCCTTTGGATTAGTAACTGAATGCAAGCTTTGCTCCCTCCAATGCCACAGGAAGCCATACTAACTCATACGAGAAAGGGGAAGACCACCGCGCTCCCTTCTTTGCGGGGGGGGGGGGGAGAGGCCGTCCGCAGCTGTGGCACGCGGCAGATTTGGCCCGTTTTTTCCCAGCAAAGTTTCTTTTAAAAAACCTTTTTTATGCACAGGACAGCTTTCGAGGAGAATGGAAGCAAAGGGATGTAGGGAGAAATTGAGATGGCAGAAAACCAAATATCTCAAACTGCTTGAGGCAAATGCCAAGTCCTGTGCCCGGTGTCCCTGGACAGGCCCCCTTTTCTCTGCTTCCTCCTCTGAACAGCAAGGAGGTGGGCAGCCCATCTCAAAGGCTCCTTCCACTCCAAAGCCTAGAGACCGAGGCTCTGGCTGTTCTGATGCCTCTGGCCTGGGTCCCCTTCTCAGAATACAGCTTTTAAAAACCCGAGGGAAAGGCTAAGTTTCAGTTAGAGGTTAGCGTCCATTAAGGTTGTGTCCAAGCCTGCTCTAGCGGGAGGACTCTGTTCGGGCTCCTCCATCCAAATAAGCTGGCAGGGGTCTGAGACCGCCGAGTTCAGCTTGAGCCACGATTCGTTGGGATCACAAGCCATATACAAAGGTCACCGGGAGAAGGGGCTTCCTCTGAATGATTCCCAGGATTCGGGCTCCGTCTCCTCTTTGTTGTCAGGGGCCAGCCTGGGTGCATGGTGCTTACCACCCAGGCCTTCCTGAGACCCTCTTCCTTCCTTTTTGGATTTCAAAACCATGTTGCCCTGCCCCCATCCCAGGTACTGGACCTCCCCCCCCCCTCAGCTTTTAGATCTTTACGTGTTTATGTCTTTTCTTTCTCCAGTGGAACGTAAGCTTCCTGAAGGAAGGGACCGTCTGCATCCCCCAGATTTAACCCAGTGACCTGCTCAAACAGGAGGCGATTCAATGTTCTCCCCCCTCCCCTCTCCTGTCCTTTCTCAGGGGAGTTTGCCTAAGTGCCTGTGGCTGATTTTCCGGGCTCTAAGCCCAGTCCGGTTTAATTTTGCTTTTTTATTATTAGTACAGTGACCCGCAATCTCTGTGGAGACCGTCCCTTCATCGATTGTCTCAGTGACAACCACTAAGGAGCATCTTTGGATCCCCATGGGGGGGGGGGGCTTGAGGCAGAAAGGTCAAGGAACTGCATCGGGGAAAGCAGGGCCCCTTCAAAGAGGGAGCCCCGAGGGAAGGGCCTGTTCTTGCCAGACCAGGCCGGGGACTGCCGGGCCACTGAGGCACAGATGAATTAGGGGTCCCTCCCCTGCTCACTGAGCCGGCCACTTCCCCAGGCAGCCACAGCCCCTCGCCCCTTGGTTTCCCAGGCTGATGCTTCTGGGACGCTCTCCTGCTCAGCAAGCAGTGGCTCCCTCAGGCTGGCCCTGACCCCCTATGGCACCCGCTGGCTGTCCACCACTCCTAACGTACGAGACCCTGGCCGGCTAGGAAGGGACACCCCAGGACTCTAGGACCTCCGAAGAAGGGGTCAGGCTGGACTATGCCATCTCCTCCAACCCCACAACTGCCCACCTCCATGCCCTCACAGTGTGCCAGCTTAGGCTCCCGGGGGGCCCTGGCCGCCCCAGCTGGGCCCACATCACACAAGCCTCGTTTCAGACCTGCTACGAGCCACTGAATGTCACTCTCAAACGAGAGGGAGTGGAAGGGGAACGGGGGACCATGAAAAGTTCTCTGCCTTACTATTTCATGGGGGGGGGCAGGGCAGAAAAGAAGAGAGGAGAGGGCACCGGGGCACTCACCACTGGGCCATCCTCCTAGCAAGCCCATCTGCAGCTGCACCCCCACCCATTTAGAATGCAACTTGGGAAGTGTGTTAGTTAAGTACCTACTAAGCGCAAGGGTGCAAAGACCTTATCTCCTGCCCTGCTGGAGGATGCTCTGGGTAAGCATTAGGTGAGCAAGCAGGCTGGGAAAGGGCCAGGCAGCCTCCAGGGCCTCCCTAGCTCAAGGTCAGGCTGGCTGGAGCCCCAGTTCCCCCCCCCCCCACAGGAGGTTGCGGGGCTGGGACTGCTGCAAAGGGGGGGGAGGTCCTCCCGGGCCATGTCGGGGTCCCAGGAGCCCCCAGGACAGGGCAGACCCCCGCAGTGACACTCTGGTACAGACTGGCCCCAAAGGGAGAAGCTGGGCATGGGAACAGAGAGTGCCGGGCCTGGGGGCATCTTGATGGGACACACTTCAAAAAGGAACAGGCCGGCCCAGGCCGGGTCCGAGTCCCCATTAAGGAGAAGAGATGAAAGAGTCTGGCCCCAGCCCAACCAGCTCCAGCCTCCGGCTGCCTCCCCTTCCCAAGCCACCCCCAAAAGGCCAGTGCTCCTCTGCTGTGGGGGGAGGGGTCCAGCCCCCCCCCCAAAAAAAACATTTCTGAGAAAAGAAGAAAAACGAGGCTCTTAAAGTGCAAAGTCAGGCCAGCCAAGGGCAAGTCAGGTTACTCCCTGGCTCAAAAGCCTCCAATTGCTCCCTCTTCTTTTAAAGGGCGGAGAGGGGAGAACAGTCCGGAGGCTCAGTGGGGGGCGAGTCACCTCAAAGGATTCCCGTTACCATCCAATCACAGGATGGGCCGCCCGGGGGGTCTCTGCCTGGGGGGCCATGCCATACCACCTGCTTCTTCCAGGCTCTGCTCTGGGGGCCTCTTCTGTCTCTTCTGGCACACAGCGGGCACTAATAGCCCACAGGGGGTCTCTGCCCCTTTCTCCCTGGTGACAGCACCTACTGTCCTCTGGGCTGAACCCCAGGACCCCCCCCTCGGCCTCTGCTGTTTTCTCCAGTAAATGGTGACTCCATGAGTCTGGGGCTGTTTCCTTTGCTATCCCATCTCCCTAGCCCTTGTGCCCAGCCTTGTACAGAGGGGATGCTCCAACTCTGTTCCCGGGGGGGGGGTGTCTCCTCCTTTTGTAAAGAATACAAGGTTCCTAAAGGTTCCCCCAATGCCAAGCATCTGCCCGCCAGGACCAGGCCGCTGGGTGCCCGCAGGGTAGGGGCAGGGTAACTGACCCCGGCTGGGCACTGCGCCAACTGCTTTCTGCCCATGAGCCTTCCAGCCATGGTCTTCCCTCCCCCCTTAGTGGCTACAGTGCCTGGATGGAGCCTGGATGGCCGGACCCACAAGGAGCCCCAGGTCACCATGATGGAGCCATGTTACGTTCTGACCCATCCTACAGGACCCGGCTCAACCCTTTAAAGGGCTCCCTGATCTTGTGTGAGAGAGGGAAGGAGGGAGAGAGGGAGGGAAAGAGAAAGAGGGAGGGAAGGAAAAAGAGAGGGAGGGAGGGAGAGACAAAGGGGGAGGGAGGAGAGACAGAGAAATAGAGGGAAGGAGGGAGGAAGAGAAGTATTGGAAGGGAAAGGGATGGGGACACAAAGGAGGAGGAGGAAGAAAGGGAGGGAGGAAAGGAAGAAGATAGGTATGGGGGAAGGAGGAGAAAGGGAAAGGAGAAGAAAGGCAGAAGAGGGGAGAGAAAAAGGGAGAAGGGAGGGAGGAAGGACAGGAAAAGCAGTGGAGGAAACTAGAAAATCAGTGGCTGCTTTGAAACCAAGTGCCATAAATAAGAGATCATGTTTTTAAGGTTAACCTCCTCATCTCAGGCCAATTTAAATCACCAGCCACCATTAGCATGTCACTGGTGGAAATTATCTGGCCTAATAATGGAGTCCGACAGTCAATAAATCCCAAGCTCGGGCTCTTCCAGAGGACCAAGGGTCCTACTGGCACCTGAAGTTAGCCAGCAATAAAAAGCCCCTCGAAGGCCTGGGGGTAAGTGCCCTGCCCCAGTGGTGGGAGGTCTGGAAAGGACCCCAGGGACTGACTGAACACAATTTCCAGTTCTGGGCAACCTCGGAGAAAGCACACATTACTGGTTTGTAAAAAAATAAAATAAGTGGCTCAGAACAGAAAAAGATTTCGATTTTTTTCCTTAACGCTGTTTCCTCTGCAATCTCTATTTCATGCATTTAAGCACAGGATTCTGAGAGAGGCCCAGGGTTTCACCAGGAGCCCCAAGAATGGTTCCCCTGCTCTAATGAAATTTAGAAACCCATGCAGGCAACAAGACATTGCTCTGAGAAGGGGCCCAGGGGCTTCAGGGGCTTCACCAAGCAGCCTCCCCCCCCCAAAGTAGAAACCCAGCACCCTCCTGGCTTGGAGGAGGCCGTCCTGGGCAGCCAGCTCTCTCTGACCTCCTGGAGCTTGCTCCCGCTGGCCAGGGCAGCAGCTCCCGGATCCCAATCCTACCACTGTGGGACTTCATTGCTGGGTGCCTCAGTTTCCTTATCTGTAAAATTGGTCCTCACAACTGCTGAGAGGATCAAAGGAGATAACTGCAAAGCACTATCTATAATCTCCAAGTGGCCCGCAAAGGCTCAATGGCTGTGGCAATGAGGCTGCTGGGAAAGAAACTCTGGGAGGAGCTCCTCAGTACACACTCTCTTCCCTCCTCAGCACCAAGGGCTTGTGGGATGCACCCCGAGACTGCGAAGCTGTGTCCTTCGGAAGGAAGCTCGTGCTGAGAAAGAGGCTTTTCATGAGGCCTTCCTGAGGCCCTGCATCACTAACCAGAGTCACCCCATTTTCACATCCTCCCTACCCAACCAGGCAGACAGACAGCAGGCTTGAGAAGAAGTCATGGGGGGTTGGAGGTGGGGAGGAGCATGACAAAACAGCTTCCCACCACATGCTCTCAAGGCTCAGGCCAGAAGCCCCTCAGAACGAGGGAGCAGGGTGGGACAGGAGGCCCCTCTGGAGCCAGAAGGCCTGTCTTTGGGAGCTTTTCAGTAAGGAGCCTGGCTGGGTCTGTGGAACCACTGAAAAGAAAAGTCCTCCTTTAATCTCCAAACTCCAAGCCAGATCGGGCCAAGCTCATTTAAACTGAACTGAGGAATAGAGGAAAATGAATTGAGGAAAAAAAAAAAGCAGATTTCACTCTAGTTGGTTTCTGCCTTTCTCATCCCAGGTATTTTATGAACTTAAAAAGGCGTGCATTTCATTGGTAGAAGCAAATCCTTCCTGGTGCAGAAACTCCCTCTCCCACAGCAGGCCAGCTCCTTGTTAGAGCTGCCTAGAGCAGGGGCAGGTTCAGTGACTTCCTGTTAGCCAATTCCCACAGATTTAAGGGATCTTTTCTGGGATCCCATCTTTCCCCACGTCCAGCCCAGCGCCCGAGCATTTGTGATTTCACTGGCTGGGGAGGCACTAGCCTCGGTGAGGATGGGAAAGACCTGAATCTCGGTGCCTCAGTTTCCCTGGGTGTAAAATAATTTGTACTATTCGAGCCCTGAAGAGGACCAACTGAAAGGCTTTGAACGGCACTCAAAACACTGTGTACATGTATTATTCTTGTGAACAGAGCGTGGCAATGGCCGCCCAGCTGCCTCCGGAGTCAGGGAGACCAGGCTCAGCATTTCACCCCATGCGCTGAGTACAGAGTGAAACCTCGGGAGGCCACGCATGTGTCAGCCAGCCGGCCATTTCTGTCTCTGTATTAACGTCAGCTACAGCAGGGAGTGCTAAGGTCCCTGCTCTTAAGAACACAGACCGGGGGCCAGGAAGCCTCGCTCTGGGCCCCAGGGCCCGGCTAGGATTTGGGCCCAAGGAGACTGGAGGCCTGACAGCCCCAAATCTCAGCTGCAGAAGCCCAGAGCAGCCAGACTGACCCGAGGATGCTCAGCCAGGCCGGCGCCTTCCTGCTGTTTCTGGAGGTAAGAGGGCCCTCTCCCCAAGCTCTGACCCTCCCCAAGTCTTGTTCTCCTCTGGAGGAGGGGCAATGACCCTTGGAAGGTCCCTGGTGCTGGCCTGAGGCTCTGCCCAGGTGCCTCCAAGTCAGGGCCTGCTGATGGCCATTTCCCCTGAGGCCCTGAGAAGACAAGAGGGAGCTTTGTCAATGACCTGACCGCTGAGACCCTCTTCTTCTTCTTCTTCTTCTTTTTTTTTTTTTTACAAATCAGGCCCAGAGAAAATATTTTTACATCCAAAGGTTCTGATAAAGACCTCATTTCTAAAATATATAGAGAATTGACTCAAATATATAAGAATTCAAGCCATTCTCCAATTGACAAATGGTCAAAAGATATGAACAGACAATTTTCAGACGAAGAAATTGAAACTATTTCCGGTCACATGAAAAGGTGCTCCAAGTCACTAGTGATCAGAGAAATGCAAATTAAGACAACTCTGAGATACCACTACACACCTGTCAGATTGGCTAAAATGACAGGAAATGATAATGATAACTGTTGGAGGGGATGTGGGAAAACTGGGACACTGATACATTGTTGGTGGAACTGTGAACGGATCCAACCATTCTGGAGAGCAATTTGGAGCTATGCTCAAAGAGTTATCAAACAGTGCATACCCTTTGACCCAGCAGTGTTTCTACTGGGCCTATATCCCAAAGAGATCTTAGAGGAGGGAAAGGGCCCCACATGTGCAAGAATGTTTGTGGCAGCTTTTTTTGTAGTGGCTAGAAACTGGAAATTGAAAAGATGCCCATCAATTGGAGAATGGCTGAATAAATTATGGTATATGAATGTTATGGAATATTATTGTTCTGTAAGAAATGACCAACAGGAGGATTTCAGAGAGGCCTGGAGAGACTTGCATGAACTGATGCTGAGTGAAATCAGCAGAACCAGGAGAACATTATACACAGCAACAAGACTATACGATGATCAATTTTGATGGACATGGTTCTCTTCAACAATGATGTGATTCAAACCAGTTGTGCTGCGATGAAGATAGTCATATACATCCAGAGAGAGGCCTGTGGGAACTGAGAGTGAACCACAACACAGCATTTTAACGCTTTCTGTGAATATTTCCATGCATTCTGTTTTCCTTCTTAGGTTGTTTTTTTTCTTCTTCTCTTTCTAGATCTGATGTTTCTTGTGCAGTAAGATAACTGTATAGATATGTATACATGTATTGTACTTGTCATATAATTTATCCTATCTAGCATGTATTAGATTACCTGTCAT
>JAJPUD010005070.1:41999-97958 GCA_023553655.1 Myrmecobius fasciatus | reverse complement strand
TGAGAAAAAAAGTGGAGTACTCAGCACAGTCCCTGCAAACAGTGGGTGCTTAATTAATGCCTTTTCCCTTCCCTTCCTTCCCAAGATTCCCAAAGACAGTGATCAGAAGGAGGAAGAGGGCAGGCTATGGGCCGATTGCCTGATTTTCAGAAGAGGAAAGTTAAACCTCAGGGAAGAGGTGGGATCTCTCTGGCCTTGGGCCACAGCCTCCCTGCTTGGTTTGTCTGGGATGCCCGGGGCCTCCCTGTCCTGCATGTTCCTAATTAATGGCTCCCTGGGCACAGCAGGTGCCTCATAAATGCACAAGGACAGCCAACTAAGGAGACTGCACAGGGCTGTTTCTCAGTAGCCACACCCAAAGGTGATGGGAAGCCGATGGCCCCCCAGAGCACCCCAGGGGACCGGGGGAGGACTCTCTCAGAAGGAGCTGTCACCTGAACCCCTGTAGAAGGTCCTGGAATGCTGTGGCTGTGCTGGGGGGGCAGAGGGCCTTCGGTGCCCTCCCAGAACTGGCCAGGGTGGGTGGCCCTGCCCTCCGCTCTGGCAGGCACAGAACCCCCCACTCCTCCTCACAGGGCCCTCTGACAGAACACTGCTACTAGTTAACCACCAAGATGGCAAAATCCTTCCTAACGGTGTACGTACAAAGGAGGCCAGAGGGAATCCTGACTCTGCCGTGCTCTCCCTTAGCTAAGGAGGCTGTAAAATGGGGGAGGTAGAGAAAACAAATACTTGTTCATTGAAAAGAAACTAATTAAATAAAAGCACATCAAATTAGACGAGGATGGACTGGACAACTTCTAAGGTGCTTCCCCATCTCAACCTTTCTATGGCCCTGAGGTCCTGGGAAATGGGAAGAAGGTCCAGAAGCCCCAAGAAATCGGACCCTGGTCACAGCCTGAAGCACACAGCACCTCACTCCCAGGTCCCTGAACACAGTCCCAGTTCAGACCAAGGAGATAAGGCAGCAATCTGTCAGCAAGAGCGGACTCATCGCTTCCTAAAGGTGGCAGACCTTGGGAGCACAGAGGGCCAGTTCCGGGAGAAGACCAGAGAGACGACATGGCGGGCCAGCGAGAAGGCCTTGGTGCAGGGCCTCTGGCAGGCTGCGCACCCAGACCCTGCTCCCACGGGGCTAATGGTCAAGGCAGACCAAGGCCCCAGATGGAGGAGCCCATGGGCGGAGGGAGAGGAGCACAATCTAAGGAACAGGGGCATGGGCCCAGGGAGAGGAGCACAATCCATTATACTTCACAAGACTGGAACAAAATCAGGGTCAACAAGCATGGTCTCAGAAAAGGCAAAAGCAAAAACAGGCCCAACTCAGAGACAGAAGCAGTGAAACTACATTTTGCTAAAAGGTGCCACAGAAAATGAAGTAATGTCAATCAATATTAAGCATAACGTCACCAAAATGGCCCAGCAACCAAAATCTTAAAAGAAAAGTTGCAGAGGAAATATAGATAAATTTAACATATTTCTGGAGAAAAAGGAATGGAAATAGAAAATACCTTTTTTCCTCTACATTATAAGGTACCTAAACAATTAATCAGGTATCCGGGCATAAAAACCTCAAGCAAGGAAAAGCAGAAATGTTAAAAGCATCCTTTTTAGACCACAGCATGATAAAAATTACATTCAACAAAGGGCCAAGTAACATAAAATGAAAATTAATAGGAAGTGAAATAATCTAATTCTGAAGAAGGGTCAAAGAACAAATAAAAAACAATAATTTCACTAACGAGAATGACAACAGACAACATACCAAAATTTATGGGATGCAGCCAAAGCAACACTTAGAGGAAAATTTATATCACTAAGTATACACATCAATAAAATAGAGAAAGAGCAGACCAATTAAAAAAAAATTAGAAAAGGAACAAATTTTAAATCTCCAATTAAAGACTAAATTGGACATTCTGAAAATCAAAGGAGAGGTTAATAAAACTGAAAGAAAACCACTGAAATAATAATAAAAAAGAAACAAACCATCAGTTAACTTGATTTAAAAAAAAAAAAAAAAAGAGGACAAATTCCCAATGTCAAAAGTGGTACCAATGAAAAAAAGTTAAAGCAATTATTAGGAACTATTCTGCCTAACTATATACCAATAAACCTAACAATCTAAGTGAAATGGATGAATATTTTATGAATAACATAAATAATATAAATTATACAGATTAACAAGACAGAATATTTCCTTTTAATACTTAAATAACCCTTTCTTACAAATAGAAATTCAACAAGCCATCAATGATCTCCCTAAGAAAGAAATGCCCAGGACCAGATGGTTCACAAAAGAATTCTACCATAAAGAACAATAAATTCCAATATATAGAAAATTTAGTCAAAGAAGGACTCCCTTTTATGACACAAATATGGTGCCATTACCTAAACCAGGAAGACAAAGCAAAGACAGAAAACCATAGGCCAAGTTCCCTAATGAATACTGATGTAAACATTTAAATAAAATACTAATTAAGTAGATTATATCAATAAAGCAAAGACCATATACTTTTGCCAGGTGGGATTCATAACGAGGAATGCAGGGCTAGTTCAATATTAGAAAAAAAAAATTAGCATAACTGACCATATCAAGAGCAGATTCAACAAAAATAATCTGGCTATCTCAATGGATACAGAAACAATTTTTGATAAAATATAATTCATTCCTATTAAAAACACTAGAAAGCAAAGGAAAAAATGGAACGTGCCTTAAAACGATAAGTAGCATGTATCTAAAACCATCAGGGAGATTATTACTACTATATATTAGTAGCATAATAGTAATCTCTATAGCAAAAAGAGAAAAAAAAATTGAAGGGATTAAAATAGGCAATGAGCAAACAAAACTATCATTCTTTTCAGACAATATGATGTTATACTTAAAGAATACTAAAGAATCAATTAAAAGATAGGTGAAATAATTAACAACTTCAGCCAAGTTGCAGGATATAAAGTATACCCAATATAAATCATTAACATGTCTGTACATTCTCAACAAAGTTTAGTAGCAAGAGATAGAGATATTCCATTATATATATATATATATATATGTGTATATATATATATATAACTGCAGACAATATAAAATACTTCAGATTGTACTACCAAAAAGAATCCAGAAACTATAGGAACAAAATTAGAAAACATTTTTCACACAAAGAAAGGTAGACCTAAGCAATTTTAAAAATAGTAATTGCTCCTGAATAGGCTGATCCAATATGATAAAAATGACAATTCTATCTAAATAATTTACTTATCCAATGCCATACCAATCAAACTACCAAAAATTGTTTTACAGAGCTAGAAAAAATAATAACAAAATTCACCTGGTAGAACAAAAGGTAAAGAAGATTAAGGGAATCAATGGAAAAAAAAGGGGGGGGGGAGGAAGGTAACCTATATGTACTAGAGCTCAAAACCATATTATGAAGTGGTGATCATAATTAGTACTAAGAAATCAAGTGGTGGATAATGGAACATTTAGGTTCACAATAGTTTAATAAACCTAAATATCCAAGCTTTGGGGATAAGAACTCACTACTTGAAAAAAATTGCTGGAAAAACTGGAAAGCAATCTGGCAGAAACTGGGTATACACCAACATCTCACACTGTAAACTTAAACTTATCTTGATAAGGTTAAATGGGCACATGATGCCATAAGCACATGGAATATTTTACCTGTCAGATGCATGGATAAGGGAAAAATGTATGACTCAACAAGATAGAGAGGATCACAGGAAATAAAATGCATCATTTTGATTTTATGAAATTAAAAAGATTTTTTTAAAATTTAATTTAATTTTTTTTATTTTATTTGCATAACATATGTGTGAGTAATTCTTCAACAATAACCCTTACATAGCTTTCCGTTACAAATTTTTCCCCCAACTCCCCACCCCTCCCCTAGATGGCAGGATATCCATTACATGTTAATTATGTTAAAATATTGGCAAATCGAATATATGTATACATATTTCCAAACTTGTCATTGTGCAAGAAAAATCTTATCTACACAAAAATCAGATAAAGGAAACACTATGTAAGCAAACATCAATCAAGGAGTATGAGAATGTTATGTTGTGGTCCACATTTCACATCCCTCTCTCTGGGTGTACATGGCCCTCTTCAGTGAACAATTGGAGGTGGTTTGAAACATTTCATTGTTGAAGAGAGCCATGTCCATCAGAATTGATCGTCATATAGTACTGTTGTTGCCGTGTACAATGATCTCCTGGTTCTGCTCATTTCACTCAGCATCAGTTCATGTAAGTCTCTCCAGGCCTCTCCGAAATTATCTTGCTGGTCATTTCTTACAGAACAATAATATTCCATAATATTCATATACCATAATTTATTCAGCCATTCTCCAATTGAAGGACATCTATTCAATTTCCAGTTTCTAGCCACCACAAAAAGGGCTGCCACAAACATTCTTGCACATGTGGGGCCTTTTCCTTCCTTTATGATTTCTTTGGGATATAAGCCCAATAGAAATGCTGCTGGGTCAAAGGGTATGCACAGTTTGATAACTTTTTGAGCATAGCTCCAAATTGTTCTCCAGAATGGCTGTATCCGTTCACAGCTCCACCAACAATGCATCAGGGTCCCAGCCCTCCCACATCCCCTCCAACATTCATCATTAACTTTTCCTGTCATTTTAGCCAATCTGACAGGTGTGAAGTGGTATCTCAGGGTTGTCTTGATTTGCATTTCTCTGATCAATAGTGATTTGGAGCACCTTTTCATATGACTATAAATAGTTTTAATTTCATCCTCTGAAAATTGTCTGTTCATATCCTTTGACCATTTATTGACTGGAGAATGGCTTGAATTTTTATAAATATGAGACAATTCTCTATATATTTTAGAGATGAGACCTTTATCAGAACCCTTAAATGTAAAGATGATTTCCCAATTTATTGCTTCCCTCCTAATCTTGTCTGCATTGATTTTGTTTGTACAAAAACTTCTTAACTTAATATAGTCAAAGTTATCTATCTGGTTTTCAATTAAGAGTTCCAGTTCTTCTTTGGACATAAATTTATTCCATCTCCATAGGTCTGAGAGGTAAACTATATTACACTCCTCTAATTTACTTATAGTACCACTCTTTATATCCAGATCATGAACCCATTTAGATCTTATCTTGGTATGTGGTGTTAGATGTGGGTCAAGCCCTAATTTCTTCCACACTAGTTTCCAGTTTTCCCAGCAGTTTATTAAAAAGATTTTTCACAAAGCAAAACCAATGCAAGTTTCCCTGATAAAGGTTTTATTTCTCAAAAATATGGAGAACTGAGTCAAATTTATAAGATTATGATTCATTCCACAGTTGATAAATCACCAAAGGATATAAATAGGTAGTTTTCAGAAAAAGAAATTAAAGCTATCTATAATCATATGAATAAATGCTCTAAATCATTACTGATTAGAGAAATGCAAATTAAAACAACTCTGAGGTACTACCTCACATCTATAGGATTGGCTAATATGACAGAAGGAAAATGAAAAGTGTTAGAGGGGATATGGAAAAATTGGGATGCTAATGCATTGTTGGAGTTGTGAACTGATTGCACAATTCTGGAGAGCAATGTGGAACTATACCCAAAGGGCTAGAAAACTATGCTCACCCTCTGACCCAGCAATAACGCTCCTCAGTCTGTAGACCAAAGAGATCTAAGAAAAAGGCAAGGGACCTATGTGTACAAAAATACTTGTAGCATGTCTTTTTTTGGTGGCAATAATTGAAGTTGAGGGGGTACCTGTCAATTGAGGAATGGCCAAAAACCTGTGGTTTCTAACTGTGATGGAATACTGTTGTGCTCTAACAACAGGATGGTTTCAGAAAAACATTTATATGAACTGATGCAAATTGAAGTGAGTAGAACCAGAATATTGTACACAGTTATCAGCAATAGTGTTTGAAGATCAATTATGAATAACTTAGCTTTTCTCAGCAATACCATGATTCTAAACAATTCTGAAGGGCATAAGATGAAAAAAGCTATCTCACTCAGAGAAAGAACTGAGGGATTCTGAATGCAGATTGAAGCATAATTTTTTCACTTTAATCTTTCTTGCTTTTTTTTTTGGAATATGGCAAATATGGAAATATATTTTCCATCATTTCACATGTATAATTGATATAGCTTTTGCCCTCACAATGGGAAGGGGAAAAGGGTGAGGGAAAGAACTTAGAACTCAAATTTTAAAAAAATAAATGTTTAAAATAAATGATATATTCATATACACACATACACACACGTGCACATGTTTATATTGTATAGTGTGTATATTCTACATATATGTAAATATATACAATATGTATGCATGTGTATAATTATATATATTTTTTTTTCTTAAAAGAGTGCTAGCTCTTTGGATTGGATGAACTGTTTTTTTCTGGAATTAGCTATAGTTTGTTAATGTCCCAGGCAGGGGCATCCCATTCACAAAGATTCTGGAAAGCTCTATCTTAATGTTTTTTTTTTTAAAGATATAGAAATAGGGAACTTTGGAAAAGGAGTGGAGGGTTGGGTTGATGAGCTATTTGGAGGAGTCTTCTACGTGTCTCCAGGACATTCAGTCTGAAAAGCCCAGAACATAATGGATGATGCAGACCTGGGACTTGGGAAAGTGAGGCTTTCTGGGAAATAGAAATTGCGTGGAAATAACTCTGGAAAAAACCTCCCCGTGATACAGCTAGCAAGGCATGAAGAGAACCATCCAGCAGCAGGGAAGAGAGAATGGGCTGCAGGAAAGGGGGGACATCAAGGTGCAATGCAACAGGGGTCAAGGAGCATAAACACTAGAGACAGAGGAAGATACTTAGAGGGGACGGTAGGAGGAATGGGGTGAGGGTGGGTAGGGAGGGGGCAAGACAGTTGGGGTGAGATGGGGAGGGACTCAAGATGCTGGGGCACAATCTACCAGAGAAGACCAGAGGGGAGAGATCCCCGAGAGGGGCCGGCCTTGGCAAGGGGAAGGACTTTGTCGGAGCCTGGAGGAAAGGCAACAAGAACAGAGGATGCTGCCAAGTGGTTTTAAGATGAAAGGGGGGAGAAAGAGCTCATGGTGAATGGCCTTTGTTTTCTCAGAGAAGTATGTGATGAGGTCATCAGCTGAGAAAGGCAGGAAAGGAGAGAGAAGGTACAGAGTAGCCTGTGCAGGGAATGAGATGAACTCAATTAGAGGAGAATAAAAGGAACACCTTGATGCAGTGGCTGGTTGAGATGAAAGACAATCATTTTTATCATGTTCTCTGCTTAGCACTGTTGTGTGAATTCCTCCTGCTTCATGAGGAGGAGAGGCAGGTGGTGAGATTAACCCCAGGCTGGCAAGTCCTGCCAAGAACTCAATGTTGGCAGGGTGAGGGGACAGGGGTTTGAGCTTAGAGAACACTGAATCTGCCCAGGCTGACTTTGGGACTGGAAAAGGGGAAAGGCACAGAGTGAAGGGGAGCAGGGAGAGTGACCAAGAAAGGGCTGAAGGGGCTGGGGGTCCAGGGAAAGAGCAGGGCACCCCTCCCTACCTTATTTGTAATGCAGTTGGAAAACTGATTTAAGATAAAAAAAGGGAAATTACACTGTATAATGTGTCCCTGGGTCCACAAGGCTCGCTAACTCAGAATGCCCAGGGAATAATATTCTGGTTAAATGAATTTTTTGATTAACCTCTGTTGATTTCTGATTAATCAGAACTTCCTTTGCCTTGTTGAAAATTTCTCAACAGTTTTTTCCTCTGAAGGTCTCTGATATGTCTTAACCAGAGACTTGGGTGAGCCTGGGCTCTAGAAGGCTGAGTCAACGTGGAGCCAGCAGGTCCCACCACACTGGCAACAAATTCTATTTTCTGAAATTTCAGGAGCCAATCACCTAATTCAAGAAGATTCAGCATCAGACTGCCTGCTAGGGCCTGGATTTTTCAGCCACACTCTTTCAAAGAACACCTATTAAAATGAGAGAGACTGAACTGAGATCTAAACTGATGGATAGAGTATCCAAATGAATGAAATCACAGATCTCTGAGGTCTTATTCTATTGTGCCTCAGTTTTCCCATCTGTAAAAAAGATGATAGTAATACCTGTGAAATGGGCCAACATGCTAACATGTATAAAATCCTTTGCAAACCTGAAGCACAATGTATACTCAGTTAATATTACATATTATATATTTTATATGTGTGACATACACTTGTAGTCTCAGTGAGATGCTTGGGATGTGCTTGAGAGGATGAGTGACTTGCCCTTGCTCACACAGCCAGTTGGTCAGAGGTCTTCCTGCCTCTCCGGCTGGTACGGTACCCACTGCCATGCACTGTGGTCAGCCTCATATACAGGCAAATTCTGCTTGGGAGATTTTAAAGCTGAGTGCCCCCCTCAACACCACGTACACCCAATCAATTCCTATGACTCTCAGACAAGGGGAATGAGACAGGCCATAGCAACCTACAGCCATCCCCTCCTCCCTAGCAGCCGGAGAGCTGCAATTAGAAAATTCTGGGTTTAAATTCTGCCTCCAAAGCTAGCTGTATGATTCTGGGCCAGTCACTTAACCTATTCAAGCTTGAGTTTCCTCATCCACATAAGGTCCTCTTCTCCCCAACTCAGGACCTCCACCTTAAACTCGAGGCACTCCCCAGCACAAGGCTTTGGGGAAAACAACATCTGGAGGGCTGACGACCACTTGTGGAAAGATGGAGACCGAGCAAAGTCCCTCGGTCTCCTCTCAGCTTTGTCATGGCCTCTCTGGGCTGTAGCTTCGTCATCTGGGAAAGGAGAAGGGGATGAGGTGATCTCTAAGGTCCCTCCCCCTGCTACCGGGGCTAATTTCATCTTTCTTGGATGACTCAGTATCTTGGGGAGGGGGTCCTCAGGACAATCATTCTGAACATTAGCTCTCAATAACAGAAGTGTGGACCTAGGAGAATAAGAGGCATCCATCTGGGTCTCAGGGAATTACTGGTCTTAAGAAAAAAGGCAATTCCTGAGATCAGCTTGCTTTTTTATGGACAAGGGTAAAATCCTGCTCTTGCCACGCAGTGTATGTGGGACTCTGGGAAAACCTTTTTTCTGTAGAAGGTGAGAATGAAATTGGACATGAGATTTTTTCCAGCTCAAGAACCACGAACCGAATCCAATCTGCCTTTTCCTAAAACTCTGGTGAATTGATCATTTTAGCTGAGGAGGTGTCTCCTCAACAAGCCTCACACACAGCCCTTCCCCCACTCCCCACTAACCGCTTCCTTAATCTACCTCAAACGGGGTATAAATTCTGTCCCTGCGATCCACTAGAATAATGAGCCGTGTCTAAACATGAAAGGAGCCCGAGAAGTCGGAACCAAGGTCGCCTGTAACAATGGATAGAAGCAACGTTTAGTGGGGTCCCCAAGGGGAGGCACTACCTCCTCCCCACCTCGGCCTCCTCCTCTGTACAAAGGGGGGGGGGGCTGGACGAGGATGACCTGTGACCCTAGCCCCTTGGTTTTCAAATCTCAACACCTCATCCTTCGTGTGAACAAAGGAAAACTTGCAGAATGGCAGCAAGAGGTCCGCCCCCCCACTCAAGAACAAGAAGGCACGCGTGCAACGCAAACTGCTTCAAGTCACCTCTGGGCCCTCGGCTTCTTCCAGGTACAAAGGACCAAGCTCGCCATTAAATCTCGCAGGAGGCTGCATGGCGCTCCAGAAAAGGGCGTGAGCTCTGCAAGAAGAGCAGCAGGGGGCAGAGCCCTGCTTGGTGGTTTGCCACCTGTATGGCGGGCAAGTCATTCAATGGAATGGCACCTTAGAGGTCATCCATCTGGTCCAAGCCCCACATCTGAACTCTCCAATCCAGCCTGCCTGCCCGTGCCCGGATTTAGGGCTGCAAAGTGAGCGTACAAGGGAGTTAATCCAGCCCGGGACTTCCCGGAAAAGGAAGCTGCGGCCCACCGACATAAGGACGTCCCCAAGCTCACTCGTAACCATTGCAACAACAACAATAACAATAAAAATAAATAATAGCAGCTAAGATTTTGGCGACTTGCACTCTTTCCCAAGATGGCGAGGTAATAATAATACAGCACTTATTACGTGTCAGGCCCCGCGCCTGTTATCATTTTATTTGATCCTCCCAACAACCTTTAGAGGGAGGTGCTGTTATGTCCCCATTTGACAAGAGGAGGAAACTGAGGCATTGTCACCCAGCTAGGGCGTGTCTGAGGCTGGATCTGAACTCAAGTCCTCCCGACAACCAGGGAAGTAAGTGTCCGAGCCAGAAGGGGGCGCGGCCTTAGGACCCCAAAGGCACCCTCTCTGAATTGTCTTTCTAGTAGTAAGGCGGAGAGCCCGAGCCGTTTGCCTTCTCGCGGGGGCGCCCCTGCTGGCCAAGCCTTGCAACAGCACCTCCATTCAAAGAAACGGATCATTTGTTAGCGTCAGCCCCAAGAGATTGCTACAGAGTAGCCAAGCTGGGCAGAGATTGCTTTTCAAGAACACGATCTGCCTCGTGCTGCTCGCCACGAGCTTCCAAACACGAGCCTTTGCAAACGGTCCTTTTTTGGGGGGGAGGGGGAAGACAAACTCATCCTCCCCACCCACCCACTCGGACTATGTCATCCTTCCCCCTCCCCCACGAGATGCCCAGCCCATCTCTCTCCCAATCCGCTCTTTCCCCTGGTTCTTTAAGCTCAACCGCCACTGAACAGATTCTAAGCGCCGTCGGTGATCCCCCAGCCCAGGGCCCTACCCCAATGCACTAAGCGCCGGCGGCTACTCGGTGACCAGCGCCCCTTTTGTCCTAGCATAGACATCCCCCCTCTGCCCCCAAATCTGGCAAAGTGCATGCGCACTTCAGAAAACCTTCTTTCAGCTCCAACCTCGAAATCTACGGTTACCTAAGGCCGAGATAGTGCGACACCCCTCGGCGCCCCCGCCCCCTCCCGCGCCCGCAGAAGGCCCAACGCGCGTGGCCGCTCCCCCTTTCTCCCTCCTCCAGTGCGGGCGCCCCGCAACGCAAGTCCCTGGGTGGGGGCGGTGGGAGAGGAGCCCCCGGAGCTCACCTGCTGATGCGCGGGGTGGAGCCAGGGCAGGTGGAAGGATCTCCGTCGTGCACGTAGGCTGCCCAAGGCCACGGCCACGGCCAAGACCACGGCCGCCGGCGCCGCAGCCGCCGCGCCCGCTGCTCCTGCTGTGGCTGCTCCCGCTGTGGCTCCCGCTCCAGCTGCTCCCGCGCCTCCAGCAGCTGCTCCCGCGGCTGCTGTGGCTGCTCCCGCTCCAGCTGCTCCCGCAGCTGCTGTTGCTCCCGTGGCTGCTCCAGCTTCCACTACTGCGGCCGCCGGCGCGGCCCCTCCTCCCTCACTGCTTCCAACTCCGGCTTCAGCTGCCGCGGCCGAGCTCCAGCCGAGTCTCCGCCCCGGATGGAACCTGGCGATGCCCCGCCGAGACCTCGCTCCGCGTCCCGAGCGCCGCCCCACCCTCCCCCCGCTGGGCTGACCCCGTCCCGTGCCCCTCCCGCGACTCAGGCTCGCCTACTGCGTTCGGCAGCCGGCCCCAGCGGCCCCGTGGCTGCCCTCAGCTAGCGCCAGCTGCCTCTGCTCATGCTCAGTGGCCGCCGCTCGACTCCTTCGCAGCCGCGCGAAAGGCATTGTGGGGCGTGTAGTTCGTCACTCTGGGAATTGTAGTTCTCGCGTCCTGTGGAGCGAGGCGAGAGGGTGCGAGGACCGGGGAGCGGCCTCGCCCAAAATGGACCCGGAGAGGTCCCAGAACGCTGGCAGCCGGTGGCCCGGGCTCAGAGAGGGAAAGTGGGGGGCCCTCCGTCATGTCGAGTTACCCCCAAACCCACGGCCAGCTGATAGCCTCAAATAGGGGTTCCTCCATGGCGAGGCGATCTCGCCTAGCAGATGAGGAAACAGGCCCTGAGAGCAGGGGTGGTGGGAGGGGGAGGGAGGACTCCAGTTCCAAACCCGCTGGGCACCCGTTTGGGACTGGGAACCCCAGACGTGTTCTTTTTTTCTGAGACACTGCCCTGTGGCTCACCACAGTATTCCCCCTGAGCCATTTTTGGGAATCTTTATCTAAAATTGAATTTTATTTTGTATTTTACATCAAAATCCTTGTCGTCCTGGGGAGGGGGGAGGGAATGGAGGGAGAATACATTTGGAACGCAGAATCTTACAAAAATGAATGTTGAAAAACGATCTTTATGTGTATTGGGGGAAATTTAATACTATTGAGAAAAAGAAAAGAAAATCAATTTTAGAGTGCCTTCCAAAACGATTTAGACTCGCTCTTATTTACAATTGCATCTGAACATAGAAACCTGTTATTCTTAGATCAGCCTTTTTGTCTACTCGGGTGGAAAGAACTGATCTATAGGGCTGTAGAGTTTCAAGGTACAGACAATTAAAATTGGAGTAATAGCTGATAATAACAGCTACATAATATATAATATATTTACTATAATATAAATATATAATAATAGCACTTACTATATTGTGTGTGTGTGTGTGTGTGTGTATAAATGATAGGGCTGTGCTGAGTGCCTTACAATTATTCTCACCTGATCTTTAAAACAGGCCTGCAGGGGGGCACTATTATTATCCCCATTTGACAAAGGAAAGAACTGAGCAAGCAGAAGTTAAGTGACATGCTTGATACTGCCTGGGGCTGCATTTTACAGGGATCTTCCCAAGCTGCACACACTTGGAAATGTATCTCTAAGGGAAAGTTTCAGGTTCTAACAGTGCTGTGTGACTTAATCTCTCTTTTCCTTGTCTATAAAATGTCCATAAAAATAGCAGGAGCCCTTATCTCACTCAGGGCTTCGGTGGTTCCAGTATGCTAGATTCATATCACTTGTCAGGCTGTGAGATCGCGCAGGAATCCAGGAAGGCCCTATTGACACTTGCCTCCATTTTCTCCAGTGCCTCCTTGCTCCTCTCCTGGCCTCTGGCATTTTCCTGGCTGCCTGAAATCTAATCTCAGGGAAAAGCCCACCTCCCACAAGAATCTTTGCTGATCCCTCCCACCACTGATGTCTTTCTTCTGTGATCTCCCACTTATCCTAGTTGTTTGCATGGGGCTTTCCTCACTAGATTGTGAATTCCTTTTTCAAAATTTTGAATCCCTAGAGCTTTGCACAGTGTCTGGCATGTGGTGGGTGCTTAATGAATGCTTCTTGACTGTTTTTTGTTGAGTGCATCTAGTGCTAGAGAAGGAAAGTGCCAGTCTTAATGAATTTATAGTGTAGTCAGCCAATGTTGCCCACAGCAATCACTTACAGACGTTTTAAGACAATTTATCTTATAGTTTTAAAACTTAAATATATATATTCTTCTTTATTGAGGGAGAAAGTTAGATTTGAAGCTGGGACAGACCTAGAGAACATTTAGCCCAATCCTTTCATTTTACCAATGAGAAACTGAAATCTCAGGATGGGAAGGGATTTGGCCAAGATCAAGGTCAAGCAATCAACAATTATTTATTTAAATTCTTTGTCATATGGTTGGCTGTCTGGCAAGGGGGGGGGTAGGATAAGGTGTACAGGAAAATCTAGGCAAAATCAAAAGGTGGAAATAAAATTTATTTTTAAAAAATCAAATATTAAGCACCTATTGTGTTCTAAGTACCATGTTCTAGGCAGCAATTGATTATACAAGGACAAAAAAAAAAAAAAACCAATTCCTGCCTTCAAAAAGGCTTATATTTGATTGGGGAAGATCATATGCAGCTATATAAGTCTATACAAGAGATGGTAGCAAGCAGAAGGCAGAAGGTTTTGGGAAACAGAAGCTCGAGGCCCTTAGCAAATGGCATAGCATCCAAATTTTGAAAGGGAAAGTTAAACGAGCTGCAGAAGGAATTACACAGTAAAACCATTTAAGTGCAGACCTCAACTTTTCCTTCTCAGATAAATTTAACAATTAAAAAAATTAAGAAGTTAAGGAGATGAGTAGAATCTTAGGAAAAGTTAGATATAATAGACCTCTGGAGAAAAGTAAATGGGGATAGAAAGAAGTACACCTTTTTCTCAGTTGTGAATGGCACCTTCAAATGGTTCACAAACAAATGCAGGAAATAAGTATTAAATGCATAGATTAAAAATTAATAGGAAATGAAATGATTTTATCCTAAAGAATGAATGGCCCAAAGAACAAATGGAAACAATCAATTTCATTAAAGAGAATGATAATAGTAAAAGAACATACCAAAATTTATGGGATTCAGCCAGAGCAATATTCAGGAGAAAATCTATATCAATAAAAAAGAGAAAGAGCTGATCAATAAATTGGTATGTAAATTTTTTTAAAATTAGAAAAAAAAACAAATTGAAAAACACTAAATATGAAATTGGATTATCTTAAAAATTAAAGAAGACAGTGATAAAATTGAAAGTAAGAAAGCTAATAAATCAAACTAATTGAACTAATAAATAAAATTAGGAGTTAGACAAACCCAACAAAGCAGTAAAATAGATAAACTATTGGTAAATTTAATTTTTAAAAAAAGAAAAAAGTCTAAATTACTAGTATCAAACATGAAAAAGGTGGGTTTATTACCAATAAAGAGGAAATTAAGGATTATTAAGAGCTATTTTGCCCAATTGTATACCAATAAATATAACAATCTAAGTAAAATAGATGAATAATTACCAAAATATAAATTGCCCAGATTAGTAGAAGAGGAAATATAATACCTAAATAACCCATCTTTTTTTTTTTTTTTAAATAGGAAATTGAACAAACTATCAATGAATTCCCTAAGGAAAAAAATACCCAGGAACAAATGGATTCACAGGTGGAGTACCAAACATTTAAAAAATAATTAATTCCAGTACTATATCAACTACTTGGAAAAATAGGCAAAGAAAAAGTCCTACTAAATTTCTTTTATGACATAAATATAGTGTTGATACTTAAACTAGGAAGAAGAAAAACAGATTAAGAAAAATGTAGACCAATTTGCCTAATAGATGTTGATGCAAACATTTTAAATAAAATACCCTCAAGGAAATTTAGGGCAAAGATCTTACATTTTAACCAGGAAAACTACCAATATAACTGATCATATAATTAATAAAACCAACAAAAACCATATAATTATCTCAATAGATGCAGAAAGAACTTTTGAAAAAAATACAATACTCATTCCTATTAAAAATGCTAGAAAACGTAGGAATAAATGGAACTTGCCTTAAAATTATCAGCAGTTACTTATCTAAAACCCTCAGCAAGCACTACCTATAATGGGGATAAGCTAGAAGCCTTCCCAATCAGATGAATGAAGCAAGGATACACATTATCACCACTATTATTTAATACTGTTAGAAATGCTAGCTATAGCAACAAGTAAGAAAAACAAATTGAAAGAATTGGAATTAGCAATGAGGAAACAAAACTCTCACTGCAGATTATATGATGGTAAAATTAAAGAATGCTAGAGAGTAAACTAAAAAAATTTATTAAGATAGTGAGCCACTTTTGCAAAGTTGCAAGATAGAAAATAAACCTACTTAAATCATCAGCATTTCTATATATTGTCAAGGAAGTCCAGCAGCAAGAGATAGAAAGAGAAACTCCATTTAAAATAACTGCAGATAATGTATAATACTTGGGAGTGTACTACCAAGAGAACCCAGGAACACAATTGAACACAATTGGAAAACACTTTTCATACAAATAAAGTCAGATCTAAGCAATTTAAAAATATTAATTGCTCCTGAATAGCTTGACCCAATATAATAAAAATGATAATTCTACCTAAATTCAGTGCCATGAAAATTAAACTACCAAAAATTATTTCAAACAGCTAGAAAACATAATAACAAAATTTACTTGGAAGAAAAGAATATCAAGGCAGTCAATGAAAAAAAAATGTGAAGGAAGGTGGCCTACCTGTACCAGATCTCAATCTATATTATGAAGTGGTTCTCATCAAAACTGGCTATGGATCAATGGAATAATTAGGTACATAATATACAGTAGTAAATGATCATAGTAATCTAGTGTTTGATACACCTCAAGTTTCAAGCTTTGGGGGGAAGAACTCACTATTTGACAAAAATTGCTGGGAAAACTGGAAAGCAATCTGGCAGAAACTGGGTATATACCAACATTTCACACAGTATACTAAAAAAAAGGTTAAAATGGGCACATGATGTCATAAGCCCATTAGGAAAACCCGGAATATTTTACCCATCACATCTATGGATAAGGGAAGAATTTATGATCTAACAGGAGATATCGAGGCAAGACTCAGGGAAAGCATGGTGGCTGTTTTTAGTTCTTTCATGGTTATCTGTGCAGCAGGTAGAGCTTTGGACCTGGAGTCCAGAAAACCCAAGTTAAAATCCAATCTCAGACAGCAACTAACAAGCCGTATGACTGACTGTTTTCCTCTGTTTTCTTCAATTTCCTAAATGATAAAATGGAGATAATAGTAGCACCTACCCAATAGGATCTAGTGAGGATCAAATGAGAATTTAGAGCTAGGGGTTAAGATAATTTGTGAAAAACACAGCACAGTGCCAGGCTCATAGAAGGTATCATGTAGACACTTATTCCTTTCCCACTCTCATATACGAGAGGACCAGGTTTGTTCCTCTAGAAGGAAGCACTAGCAGAAATGGGATGAAGTTTCAGAGTGGCCAGTTTGGATCTGATCTAGGGAAAATCTTCTGAAGAATAAACTGTGCATAAGCAGAATGAGCTGCTTCAGGACTTAGTGGATCCCCTTCTTCCCCCTCACTGGAGGACTTCCAGCACAGGCTGGCTAACCATTTGTTGTAGGGAGCCTGCTTGTTCAGGTGCAGGCTGGACCAGTTGGATACAACTCAGATACTATGGGTCTGCGGTCCCTATTTGAGAAATGACCTAGAATTCCAGACTGGAATCCACTAGAGAGATAGAAAGGGAAATAACCTATGGTAATGTTCAAATCAGTTGTGGAGAGGAAAAAGGGCCTTGGAAAGAAGGAAAAAGTCACATTCAAATGCACAGAATCTGGCTCTTATTTCTCAAGAACTGGCTGGTTTTAGTTTTCAAAATGCTTTAAAAACACAATAATGACTTCCCTAAAAAGGGTAAATTCTGTAAATCCTCCAAACTCACATTCATATTTGCACTGATTAAACCTTTGAGTTAGCAATGGAACTTAAAAAATCTCTTTGCCATGGGAACATCCCCTCGCAGCATGGGCACCACACACAGATCCAAATGAACTGGGAAATTAATTAATGCTTTGCTAATGGCTCTGTTTTGTGCTGGCTTTTGTATGGATAATTAAATATTACCTGGGGAGGGGGCTGAATTATAAAAGATACAGTAATTTATTGAAATGGAAGCTTAACCTGTTGAAATGCTTCTTATTAAGCAGGGTTATAGAAGAAATGAACATTTCTGACGGATTAACATTTTGTATAGCTTCCTTTCTCCCCTCCCTGTTTCTGCCCAGTCCCCCATGAACCTCTTTATAATTATTTTTGAATTGTACCACAAGCTCGTACAATGAAAGACAAAGGCCCAGTGGTCTAATTCAAGATTTCTGAAAGTCAAGAGGGAAGGAGAGCATTGACTCAGAGCTGGGGAGTTGTACATGGTAGGGGCACTTCCCCACCTCCCTCCTGGGCTGAGTTCTGGGTAACCTGGCCTTTTCCCTCCCCATGTGTTCTATGAGTTGGTTCCCTCATAGTGATGATAGATTTTGAGAATTAGAGATCATGTAATTCAACCACTTCATTTTTATAGTTAAGGAAACTGAGAACAGGGTGCTGAATGAATGAATAAAAAACTTTTATTAATCACTGCACTGGGAATTGAGAAAGCTCATAGAAAAACTAATCAGAGTGGGGGGAAGGAGGGAAAAATTTAGAATAGAATGGTTTTGCAAGAATCAATGTTGAAAAATTACCCATGCATATGTTTTGTAAATAAAAGGCTTTTAATAATAATAATAAAAAAGAAAAACTAATCAGTCCCTGATTTCAAAGAACTTCACATTTTAATGAGGGAAGGTGTTTTTCCCAGAAAGGGGAGGAGGCTTTGCCTAAAGTCTCTTAAATCATAAATAGTAGAGCTGGATTTTTAATCTTTAATGACTTGAAGGAGACACGCAGGTACAATGAAAAGGCTAATTACATTGGAAGCCGAGTTCAAATTCTATCATAGATACTTACTACCTTCCTTCACATCTCAACTAAAATCCTACCTTCTGAACAAAGCTTCTCCCTGTCCTCTATCATGATGGTGTCTCCTCTCTGAAATCATGTCTAAGTTATCCCATATAAACCTCAATTCCATATAATTATTTGCACCTATATTTCCCACTAGATCTTTTTGAGGGCAAGGATCATTTTGGGGGCTTTTCTTCATATTTTTTGTGAGTGTGGTACCTTGTACGTGTTAAATAATAAATTCTTTTTGATTTGATTTGACTTTGGTGGCAGAAGCCAGAATTAAGATCCTTGGATGGAAAATGCAAATTTAAATTTGTTTTCAGGGGGAAAAAAGAAACAACCAGCTTTCTCACCACCAGAGCTAGCACCGGGGTTGGCTTCAGAGGTGGTGGTGGGGGTTCCCCTTCCCCCCAACAGTTCTTGGTGGAGGGTCTCTCTGGAGATTTCTTCTATGTATGATCTGTACTAGGTGGCTGCTGAATCCGCCTTTGTTCCCTGGGTGCATAGCGCAGTGCCCGGAATGAAGCAGGGACTAGTGAGAAGTCTTTATTGCCTTGGGTTCAGTTGCCAGCTGAGATGGGCATCTCCAGGGCCAACTGCACCGCCTCTTTCTAGCTGCAGCCCCTCGTTGGAAAGTTACATCTGAAACGTACAGAGCCAAAGCAAGGGGCATGGCCCTCCTAAAAGCCCTTGCCAGCCTCTTGTCATTGGCCAAGACATGCTCTCTCCTGTCCCACTGGTCCCTTAATCCTTCTTTTTCCATCATTCCCATCCCCTTTCTTACATCCTCCTGGTTCTTTCTGCGAGCTAGCTCTCAGAGAATGTCCCCCTTCCCTTTCTTTCCATGTCTGTGTCCAGGACATCTTTGGAGGGAGAAATAATATCACACACACACACACACACACACACACACACACACACACACACGCCCCATTTCAGCCTCGGGTTGGAGTCCTAGTTATAGACATTGCTATAACCCCCATCTTCTCTCCCCTTCTGAGGGATTTTTGGGGGAAACACCTGCCACTATGAGTTTATTCAATCAGTCCACAATGAGATTGCATTAACAGTTGCTGTGATGCTTGCATAAACTTTATTAATTGATGCAAGTTGCTGAAGTAGCAGAACCTAAATGGGATCAAGACATCTTTAGATCACCCATCCATCAATCTACTAAGCACTTACTGTGAGCCAGACACTGTGCGAGGGGATGGAGAATACATAGACCAAAAAAAAAAAAATTAAAGAGTGCCTGTTCTTTGGGAACTTCCACAGTTTTAAAAAGGCCATCTTTTGTTTGTAACATCACTTTTCCCCACAACATATCTCCCTCCCCCACTCAGAGAGCATTCCTTATTACAAAGGATAAAGAAAAAAGAAACTACTCAGTAAAATTAAGCAGCATGTCTATGAAGCCCAACAGTGTAAATGAATGAATGAATGCTGTATCCCACCGTACTTCCCCTTTCCCTGCTGCAAAGGAAGTAGGGAGACACATTCTGATTTCTCTTTTGGGGGCCCCAAACCGGTGGATATAATACGCGCACTCTGCTTTAATTTTTGTTGCTGTTATTACTATTTCCATTTCTAGGGTGTCAGTTCCTGTGTATCTTATCCTCCTGATTCTGCTTACGTCACTTTGCATCAGTTCATTGAAATTTTCCCATGGCAAAGAGCTTTCTTACTACTGAAGATCATCTGATGGAAGTCCTACTGCCCCTCTGGAAGAGTAAGTCAGAAGCTCTTCACCGCTCTGCCTCTGAATTAGGAAAATCTAATTACCTGCAGGCCCAGGGTCTGTACTTGATTGGACAGGAAAGTGAGGAAATTGGGTCAAGGAAGAGGAGATGAAAACTCCCCCAGGGCCTAGATCCCATATCCCAGAACACTAACTCTAATTCTATCCTTTGAGATTTCATGCTGGAAGGTGTTTGTTGTAGGTTGCTGCAAGTCTCTGAAGAGAATGCTCCAATAATAGTTATATACATATAAACATTCATTACAACAGATTCTTATTGGGAAAAAAATAAAATCTCCCCCTCACTGGCACTAACAGAAGGCCTTCTGCTAACTAACGGAAACCTTTAAAATCCTATTTTTATCCTACTCTAGCTTGGGTACTCTTCCCTCCAGCCAAACTGTTCCACACATGTTCTTTGCTTTCCTGTGTCTATGACTTTACTACTATTTTTCTACTACCTAGAAATGATATTCTCCTATTGAAAATCACTTTGTCCTTTTGAAAGCTTCAAAACTTTATTTGACCATTTTTTCCAGGGAGAGGATTCTGGGAATATGATAGAATAAGGTAGGAAATACCAGACTTTGCAAATTTCTCCTGCAAACAAGATAAAATATCACCTTAAAGTGGACTTTGAGCAGCAGTAATAGTTTTTTAATTAAAGTTTTTTATTTTCAAATATATACATGGATAATTTTTGGCATTCACTCCTATAAAACCTTGTGTTCTAATTGTTTTCCTTTCTTTTCCCCCATCCCCCAAGTGGTAAGTGATGTAAAACATGTGCAGTTCCTCTGAACATATTTCTACAATTGTCTTGCTGCACAAGAAAAATCAGATCAAAAAGGAAAAAAAATGAGAAAGAAAACGCAAGCAAACAACAATAAAAAGAGTGAAAATACTATATTGTGATTCACATTCATTTCCCACAGAACTGTCTCTGGATATAGATGGTTCTCTCCATCATAAGATCATTGGAACCGGCCTGAATTACCTCATTATTGATGAGAGTCACATCCATCAGAATTGATCATCGTATAATCTTGTTGCCGTATACAATAATCTCCTGGTTCTGCTCATTTCACTTAGTATCAGTTCATGCAAGTCTCTCCAGGCCTCTCTGAAATCATCCTGCTGATCGTTTTTTTATAAAACAATAAGCCTGATTCCCCCTCCCCAAATAAACTGTAGGACTAGAACCTGACTTTAATAATAATCTGCTTTTAAAATGAATAAGCAAAGAAGAAAGAACCCAATCATAGATAGCTATTGGAGGGAAAGCAAAGATCTATTTTTATATTCCTAAGAAGATAGTGAAATTAAATAAGCCATTTCAAAGAAAAATATCAAATGGTCCCAAGGCCAAAAAGGAGTTTTTGAAGAGCTTTAAAAAATCAAATAAGAGAGGCTAAGGAAAAATAAGAAGGAAAAAGAACAATCCAAAAATCAAGAAAATTATAACCAATTGGAAAAAGAGATACAAAATCTTAAGGAAGGAAGAAAATAACTTATTAAAAACTAAAATTGGGCAAGAAGAAGCTAGTGACATCATAAGATTAAAAAAAGCAATAAAACAAAATCAAAACAATGAAAAAATAGAAGAAATGTGAAATATTTCATTAGAAAACAGCTAATCTAGAAAACAGACTAAGGAGAGACTTTATAAGAATTGTTGGACTATCTTATAAAAAAAAAAGTTTAGAGATGATATTACAAGAAATCCTTGAGGAAAATTACCTTGAAGTTCTAGAATCAGGGTAAAATAGAAATTGTCAAAAGACATAGGCAGGCAGATTTTTGATGAAGAAATCAAAGTTATATATAGTCATAGGAAAAATGTTCTAAGTCACTATTCATTGAAGAAATGAAAATTAAAACATATCTGTCAGATTGACTAAAATGATAAAAGGAGAAAATGAAAAATGTTAGTGGGGATGTGGAAAAAATAGGGACACTAATACACTGTTGGTGGAACTGTAAACTGATCTAACCATTTTGGAGAGCAATCTGAAATTATGTCCAAAGGGCTATAAAACTGAGTACCCTTTGACCCAGCAACACTATTATTAGGATTGTTTCCCCAGGTTATTGAGGAAAAAGGAAAAGGACTCATGTTCTAAAATATTTATAGCAGCTTTCTTTTTGGTCAATTTTTAGAAAAATGTGGAAAGATTTGTATGAAATGATGAAGAGTGAAATGAGCAGAACCCAAGCAATGCTGTTCTAAGAACAACTTTGAATGACGAAGTCATTTTGAGTTTTATCATTACAATAGATCTGTGAAGGAAAATGTGATCTGCCTCCAGAGAAAAAACTGATAAGTAGAAGTATGTACTTTTTTTTCCCACACATACATTTACCTAGTTTTTCAAAAAAAGTAAAATATTGTGAAATAGAAAGTCATCGTTTTATCCTGAATCCTCTTTTGATGTTTTGTGCTGTGTATGTGGGAATGTTCCTTTTCTTGTATTTAAGTTTAAAATGGCTAATTTTTATAATAGTTTTTTAATTTTTTTAAATACATGCAAAGATAGTTTTTAGCATTCACCTTCGCCAAACCTTGTTTTCCAAATTTTTCTTCCTCCTTCCCCACTTCTCTCTTTCTCTAGACAGCAAGTAATCAATAGAAATTAAACATGTGCAATTCTTCTAAACGAATTTCCACACTTATCATGCTGCACAAGAAAAATCAGACCAAAAAAGAAAAAAAAATGAGAAAGAAAAAACAAAACAAAAAACAAAAGGTAAAGATACTATGTTACAAATGGATATAAAATTTAAAAAAATATTTCTTCCTCCACTGAGCCAGGACACCTGAGTTTGGATTCTTCCTCAGATTTACATATAGACAAAGGACACAGGCGTGAATTGAATATGAAGGGATAATATCCAAAAAGATAAAATTAAGGGGTAAAAGTAGAATGTACTGGGAGAAATAGAAAAGTTCAAATAGGATGGCATAAATTATCTGCCATAAAAGAGGCAAGAGAAGGCTTTTTGCAGGGAAGCTGAAGAGGGGGAGGAGAGGGAGAGGGAGTGAACCTTACTCTCATAAGAACTGGCTCAGAGAAAATAACATCCACACTCAATATGGGTATAGAAATCTATCTTATCTGCAGGAAAGTAGGACAGTAAGGGAATATGGGAAGGGTGAAGGTTGACAGAAGGGAGGGCTTATAGGGGGAGGGAGTGATCAATAGCAAAAACCCTTTGGAGGAGGGTAAAGGTGAGAGGAGAGAGAGAATTTAATAAACAGGGGGAAATAACAAAATTAATTGAGATATAGGTATATATAAATATATCCATGCTTAATTGTAGCTGCTTGGGGAAGGTGGGGAGATATGAGGGTGAAATCAGAAAAAATAATAAAAAGTGAGCCAAAGAGAATTAAAGAATAATTTACAACAAAGCAAAGCTGGATAGTCATGAATATAATGTCTTCCATTACTATCTATGCTTTCTTGAAATGGATATTTATTGTTTCATATTTTGAATTTTCCCTGATTCATGGCAATGTCTTGTTTTGTTTTGTTTTGTTTTTTGTCTTTTTTCTATTTTTTTCTTCTTATTTTGTATTTAGTTATAAACAAATACATTAAAATTGTAATAATGAAAATGATGTTGAAGCAAGTTTCTTTGATAAGAGCCTCATTTCTCAAATTCCAGTTCAAGGGAACTGAGCCAAATTTATAAAAAATAAGAGTCTTTCTCAATTAATAAATAATCAAAAGATTTGAACTGTGTGGCCCTGAGCAAGCCAGAACTTCTCTGGACTTTGTTTTCCTCTTGGGTAAAAATGAGGGACTTGGATTAAATCACTCCCAAGGTGCTTCCAGTTCTAAGTCCTATCTTCTTGTGATCTCACATTCCGCTGCCTGATTCATTCGACCATTCCAGGGCCTTCCTGGTTTCCTGGCAGGTTTCCTTACAGCTCCACTGCATCTCCCAAGATTGAAGTTAAACATTTCCTTTGGGCCACCCTCACCTAAGCCATAAAAAAGAGAAAATCCTTAACTTCTCTCATGTGTGGAATTCTTCTTTCCCATGATGTCTTTGGTAGGTCAGGCCTTTGAGAGCCATTCCCTACGTCTGCTTACTTTGTGAAATAGCCGGGGAGATTCCGTGCCAGCAAATATTTGTCTGTAGAAAATGGACACTTTCTGCTCTGAAAAAACAGAGAAATGGGTGACTCCATTCCCGCCGGCTCCCAGGAAGCCAGGTGGGAGTAGGCCATCCCCCATTATCCTGTTGACAATATCCATTTGTATTTTGGCGTCCGCTGAACATTCCCTGCCAGTAGCCTGATCCTTCCCTCCCACAACGTTTGGGGAGAATTAATGATAATATGAGGGAATTATTCATCACTGTTAATACTTTGTATCAGTCCAAGATTTGCGTATGAAGTCTGGCTTTTTCCACCCCCATCCTCGTTTTTATTTTTCACATTTTACAATCTGTTGAAAACGCCTAACCATTTATATGGAGAGATAAAGGAGTGGAGGATAAAAAGGGGAGGGTGAGATGAAAGCTGTCCCTCAGAGTTTCAGTAGCCACCATGTGGCTCTAAAAAAAAAAAGAATTCTGGCAGTGGGTAGGGCATGGGATTCATTCATTTGTCTCTTCCTCCTTGGGTTTCACAGAGTACTTTGTTTTGAAATTTTTTACCATGCTTTTCAAGGAATATTGTGTAAGAGTTATTTTTATTTGTGTCTACTAAATTAATTTACCAGATTAGAAGCCCCATAATAATAAGGATCATGTCTTACCTAAACTTTGGCTTTCTCCCCAGTATCTCATTGAGCACATTGCATTCAGTTGGTGTTTAATTAGTGCAGATTGTTTACTAAAAGCCTTGTATATACAGAGTGCTACTCCGGAGTTAGAAGAAACAATTATAACAATGATATTTGGCTCCTTTAAGGATTGCAAAGTGCATTAAAAATACCTCATTTTGCCTTCACACCAAACTTGGGAATCATTGTCCCAATTTTACATCTGAGGAAGATGAGGCAGATGGCAGTTAAATGAGTTTCCCAGGGTCACAGACTAGTAGATAGCTGAGGCTGGATTTAGATTCTGTCCACTGTACAGCTTAGCTGTCCCACGTGCAATTCTCTAAGCAATAAGAACCCCAGGACACACACAGCTTCAATTGGACACGAGCCCCAGGTCCACCATCCTTTATACCTCCAATTTTAGTGTATCTTGCAGGTGAGCCCTGGGGGGGGGGAGCGGGGAGAAAGCCTTTATCCCAGACCAATATTCAAGCATGTTCTTGTTCTACTTAATAATGGCACAGGGGATTGGAATAAAAATCTCATGGTCACCACAATATTTGTAGTAGAAATTTTGTAGTGGCAAAACTTGGCAACAAAGTGGCTGTCCATCCATTAGGAAAAGCTGACCAAATTGTGGCCTAGAACTGTGCTATAAGAAAGCTGCAATTCAGAGAAACTTGGGAAGGCTTCTATGAACTGAGGCAGTGAAGAAAGAAGAAAATAATATAGACAACGATGACCATTATGTAAATTAAGAAAATGTTAAACGGAAGGCAGATGCCATTCAGTCGTAATGATGAATCTTGGCTCTGGAGAAAGCATCAGAGATTGCATCTCCCTCATTTTGTTCAGAAGTAGGGGGGCAGAACATGGCTGAGGGGGCCACTCATTATCCCATGTTGGTTTGTTATTTAACTGCTTTTTGTTTCTTATCCTGCAAACTAGAATGAGAATCCAAATGAGGAACGTCCTTGGAGATGCAAAAATCCACCCATGATGTCCTGGATGAAGCCAACACAATATGGTACCTGTCTGAGGCTGCTCACCAGTTCTCACTGGAACTCACAGGTTAAAGTCTCAGGAGACTTGAGCAGCTCTAGTAGCAGCTGCTCCCCTTTTCTTGGTCTTGGGGCTCACTCTGAGGGGATGGGGTTTCTACTACTGTTCCTCCCAAAGTCCTCACCTAAATTGTCTTTCTCATGATCAATGAAGTAGATAACTCCATTAGTTTGTAAGAGAGTTCCTGAGAAAGGAGAGTGACAATAAAAGCCATATAACCATTCCTCCCAAACTAGGGGGATTGGCCAGCTCCCTTCAGACACATTTCCAGGGGGAAGGGGAGCCCTATGGGTGGGTAGCATGCACAAAGTGGACCCCTGGATGTGCTGAAAGGCCTTTTCTCCCTTCACAGAGCTCTCGGTCGAGCTTAGAAGCTCAGTGTCTCTGTTGGGTCCTTTTCTGTGAGGTTCTCAGTTCCTGAAGCTATTACCATCCTCAGGGGGCTGTATAAGTCCATTTGAAGCACTTCTTTGCAGGCTGACCCTTGCAACATCGGCTGTCCACGTTGCCCTTCCAGTCAGACATCCAGTGAGATTCTGGATCTTCCATCTGCAAAAGCACCAAGTGCTCCAGACCCTGGAGGCCAAGGGAAGGGAGGCAATCGTCCTTCCCCTTTAGAATCTGCCACCTTCCGGGCAGGAGATGGGAAAACAAGGGGGTAGCCCTCTTTTTCTTGGGGAGCCTTATGTTTCTTCCCACTGTTTCCAGCTCCATACTGGTTCTGTTGCTCTAATACCATGTTCAAAGGGAGAGGAGAGGGGAAAGACATAGAAAATATCTCTCTAGTCCCAGAGGATTCCCTGAAATCAATATCTGAGGGACTTTGTGTTCTTAGAGTTGATCTAAAAATTACAAGACATGTTATCTCTGGGACATCATCTGCCTTTCATCCACCCAATGGTTTGTCCACACATTGTGGAGAGGTAGGAAAATTCCCCTGTAAAGATCCTTAATGGCCGATGGATTCATTGGGTTTGGGTACGAAATCTCCTTACGGATCCCTCCCCTCCAAACCTCTGTGGTTCTGCCCTACTCGTCTGCTTCTTGTTCTTCCCATTTGATGCTCCATCTCCCTCCTGAGTCTTTATGCTGCTTTCTTACATGCTCTTCCACTTCGAACTGGCATTTCTGGTTTCCGATGTAGGAGGCACAGTACATCCATAGATCACTGGGCCTGAAGTCAAAAGGAAGTGAATGCAAATTTGGGTTTATTATTATTATTAAATCCTTTTATTTTCAAAACATATGCATGAATACTTTTTCAACAATGACCCTTACAAAACCTTGTGTTCCAATTTCCTCCCTTTCCCCCCACTCCCTCACTAGATGGCAAATAATACAATGAATGTTAAACATGGTAAAAATATGTATATTAAATCCAATATATGCATAGTTATACAATTATCTTGCTGCACAAGAAAAATCTAATCAAAAAGGAAAAAAAATGAGAACTAAAACAAAACACAAGCAAATAACAACAGAAAGAATGAAAATGCTACATTGTGGTCCACCCATAGAATAGTACCTGGCACATAGTAGGTACTTAATAAATGCTTCTTAATTGAATGAGTCTAGAAAAGGACCAAGTATAACCATAGTTACTTAGGAGTTTGTTCAACAGTCAGGGGGAAAATGTGGACTTTACTTTTTTTCTAGGTTAGGGGGAATAGCAGCAAGCATCTGCCTCTGGACATGTGATTATGGGAACTTTTGCCAGCTGGTGACGTAGGTGCTGAACGCTGCCATACCCACTGATAGAACCTTTGTGTGCCAGCTTCTGGTGGTGGGCTCGGGGGAAGGGGCTTCCCATTCTCTTGTCTACAGTGTGGGACGCCAGCCCAGACCCCCTGCTGCCAGGATTCCATCCGCTCCCTGAGCCACCCCATCACCAAAGGCCCCGCTAATTGGAATCCTAAAAGGGCCATTGGGAATGAAATTATTAGAGATTCATATTGGGATCCTGGTGTCTGGGAGAGGAGGCAGTTGGAGATGGCCACTTGGTGAGGCGTCTATTGATGGGAGGGCTGGAAGTTGAGGATTTAGAAGGGGAAGGGAGAGGGGAGTTGCAGTGTTTGTGGGGCGGCTGCCCACCGACCCTCAGGAGCTGTGTGACTGCCTAAATGCATCTCTCTGGGACAAAATGGCAGAAACTTTGATTAACATGCCCTGTAGGTAGTTGTAAAGATGAAATGGACCAATTCATGTCCCCAAAGCTTGGGGCAATACGTGTCACTCACTAACAGCAACAGTTGTTTTTGTTTATTTATGGGACTGATGATCCTGGGTAAGTCACTTACCCTTTTTGTCTCTCCTGAAAAAAAGGGCTGGAGAAGGAAATGGCAAATCACCCTGTATCTTTGCCAAGAAAACCCAGATTGGATCATTGGACGTGACCAAAGTGGCTGAAGGACGGCCAAGTGACCTCTTAGTGTTGGCGGTCCCTGGCTTATTGCTTTATGGACTCCTCCCAGCCCCGCCGTCCATTTGTTGGGGAAAGGGGAAGCATGGGGTGAAGCCTGCTCTGCTCCTTCTGGGCTGTGGGCCATGGCTGGGCCTCTTCCTTACTTCTCCAGACTTTGGATTTCTCACCTACAAAATGAGGGAGCTGGGCTGGATAATAACAGCTAACATGGACACAGACTTTGTGCAACATTGAGCCTCATCTGAGTCTCCTGATGGTGCACTGTGTCCCGTGACCAAGGTTCCGTTATCCCCATTCTGGAGATGAGGAAGCCGGGGTTCTGCTCCAATCGAGATCCATGCTATCAGCTCCATGACACATTTCTACAACCAGACCTTGGCATTCACCCCTATCTGCCCTTCTGGGTAACTCACATAAAGCCCGAGCAATATTCCCTGCCCGACTTGTTGAGCAATCACAGTCCCAGGATTGTGAGCAAGATAACATTCATAAAGTGCTCAGCACAGTGCCCAGCACATAGTAGGTGCTTAATAAATGCTCGTCCCTTCTTCTTTCCCTCTTCCCCCAACGGACCATTGGCTCCCTGAAAGTGGGAATTGCTTCATTTGTGGCACACTTACTAATGCTCCATGAGTGATGATGATCGACTGGGGGAGTGACTGATTGCTTAGGGTCATGCTCTAGGCTGCAGCAGTATCTGAATTCAAGGCCTCCAAGTGTGGCCCTCTCTCCACCATCCCCAGGAACTGCTAAGAACCTTTCCAGCTCTCAACCCTGTGATTCTATGATTTGAACTCAACCTAAATTGGAAAACTTCCCTAGATACAAGTTGTCCCCAAATGGAATACGCCAGGGGGGAGACCGAGGTGCAGGTGAGTTCTCCATCCCTGCAGGTTTTGAAGTAAATGAGGAACCACCATGAATTGGGGATCTGGTAGACCAGACTCTTATCAATGGTGGCACCAATAATTCCTGGATTCTACCCATCGAATGCAGCTGTTTTCAGCTGTTGTTTCACCCCTAAAAAGTAACAGGGCACCATGTTGTGGACTTGTCCAACTGAACAGTTTGGAACCAGGCCCCAAAGGCCAGAGAACCGGGCCTGTACTCTGGAACTGGGAAAGGGAAAAGGACCCCCTTGGGCAACAGTGTTTACAGCAGGTCTTTCTGTGTGAACAGCAGCAAAGAATTGGAAACCGAGGGGATGCCCATCGACAAGGTGTGTGTGACCGGGTGGCTGTGATGGGCACCTTGGGCTACAAGAAACGGTGACTGGGCTCATCTCAGAAAAACCTGGGAAGACTCGCAGCAGGAAAGCACGCGCCGTGCCCAGGGATAGCGGCTTGCTTCATGATTATCTGTGCTTAGCTGAGCCAAGAAGGCCCCATGACAAAAATGCTCTCCATTTCTAGAGAAGGCGTGGATGGGTCTGAGAGAGAGCAGACAGACTGTTTTTTCCTTAATTTCCCCAGGTTTTGGGGGTTTCTGTTTTCTTTCACAACATAACCAATATGGAAACATGGTATTCATGGTCGTGCCCATATAATCCATGTCAAACTGCTTACCATCTCAAAACGGGGGGAGGAAAAATTTTAAACATCAAATGTTAAGCTTTTATTTGTAATTGGGTGGGAAAAACCAAAATATCATTCAAAAAAAGGTAGAAGGGGGACCCAGGCTCCTGATATCCTGCCTTCCCATGTTCTTTTCGGGAGTAGCCTTTCTCCACGCTGGAGGATTTGCACTTTTGCAGGCAGCTGTCTTTGCAACAGCTGGGCAAGGGTGGCAGAACAAGCATCATTCTGTGAGGATAAATGCCCGGGCAAGGATGGGATTAGGAAGGGGCTTCATGTAGAGCATGTCCGTCAGGCCGAGGTTTAGGGGGAAGGAGGTGGAGGGGTCCCTGGCGGAAGTGGGGGATGATGTGCTTGTCCAGTAAAATCTGGGGGAAGGGGAATCTGAAAGGATGGGTTGGGCCTGGATGTGAATAATTTAAAAAACCAATCAAAGGAGCTTTATTTAATGCCAGCAGCAACAGAAGCCCCTGGAGTTTATTGACAATGACACAGTCAGATCTGCAATTTAGAAAAATCATTTAGGCAGCTGTGTGGGGAATAGATGGAGGCAGGAGACCTTGATGAAATCCAAAATCCACTCGAGTACAACCCTGAGACAAGAACTTTGGGGTCTGATTTTGAAGTCCCTTCCTCCAAAGCCCAGCCTGGAGTGTAGTGGGTTGTCCCCCTCCTTCAGGTGCCCCCGGGTTGTGAAGCAGCAAGGCTGCACCCACCATTTCTGGGGAGCATGTGACTTATTCTGAAAAGAAAAATACGTGAATCACCAGCAGGCACAGCACGGCGTCATGCTGGGCGATGGGAGCGTGGTGGATCAGAACCGCCGCCTGGTTCTTTTGTACCCCACTGGGTCTTGTCCATGCCTGCTGTGTGGCCAGGAGACCCGAAAACGCTCTTACCTAGGAAACGTCTGCAGATTAGTGGGACAACTAGTGTCTCATGAACGGCTGCCTGTCATCTGGGACCCGCTGCCCGGCCAGAGAGGGATCCTGCCGCTTCTTCCTGTGGACATCTTACGCATGATGAGCCTTGGGCTTGTTGGGGAGGGCTGCAAGCACGGGGGAAGGAACATTTTTGTTTTTCTTCTTTTCCCCAAGAGGATATAGCAACATATTGCTATATATATAATATATAAGTATTATATATAGCAAGATCTATCTCTCTCTATATATATATGTAGCAATCTATATCTATCTTTGTCTATCCATCTATCTATCCATCCATCTGTCTATCTATCTATCTATCCATCCATCTGTCCATCCATCTGTCCTTCTATCTATCTATCCATCTATCCATAGATCTATCGATCTATCTGCTATCGAC
Source organism: Myrmecobius fasciatus (assembly GCA_023553655.1). Lineage (NCBI taxonomy): Eukaryota > Metazoa > Chordata > Mammalia > Dasyuromorphia > Myrmecobiidae > Myrmecobius > Myrmecobius fasciatus. The sequence goes on along the minus strand of JAJPUD010005070.1, from coordinate 66,901 downwards.
AGGGGGTAGGGGAGGGAGGTAGACACGTGACAGCTCAGCTTCCCGGAAAACCACACTGCTCAGATTGTGTCCCAAGCACTTTGAGGGTGAGCAAACAAATCTGTTCCCAGACCTTCTTTCTGAAGGGCAGGGGCTCCCGAGGGTCTTGGATGAGAGCTTTAAAAATGAGTGCATGGGGAAGGCCTGGCAGCAGGAGCTCGGGGAGAGCCAGGGGCTGCTTGGCTCTCAGGAAGGGTCCTGAGCTGGAGGGGAAGGGCAAGGACCCCAAGTTCTCTGTCCCTAATGCAGACACACACGAGCTTCTTCTTACTTTAAGTCTCTGATTCTTAAGAAGCAAGGTTTCCTATGTTCAGCTCAAGGTGCCTAAGAAGGCATCTCAGAGAAGGTCAAAGGCAGAGAAATCAAGTCTCCATATACAGAAAAAAAAGGTCATAACAGCATTTTTGGTGGTGGCGAGGGATCAAGTTGGGTGTCCATTGATTAGGAAATCGCTTCACAAATTGCAGTATCTAAGTGTGGCAGAACATGACCAGGCCACGAGAAAACACAAACCTGGGGGATTCAGGAAAACATGGGGGGGGCTTTATGAACTGGTGCATGCTGAAACACAACTAGGAAAACAAACTGTACTAAGTAAGTGAGCAAAACACTGGGAAGAAGCTGAGCCTTGTGCAACTGGGATCCAGACAGGTGTGGAAATGTTCACCGGTTCCTTTCACTGCAGAGGTGGGGGACTATGGATACAGAATGTGTCATACACACCCACACACCCACACACACATCCTGAGGAGGAGATGGGGTCCTTCTCCCAGGCCCGCCACCAAACAGCCGGGGTTGGAGCCCTAGCCGAGCTCCCTTCCCGCCTGGCCCTTGACCTCTCCATCCTAACAGTGCCCTGGCAGCGCTTTCAATCGGTGCAGCCTGGGAGGAGGGGCTGCCATCAAGCCCCCCACTAGCACAGTCTGGGGCCTGGCTCCCAGTGCGCCCCATCATTCTGCTCCTGGACATTCTAGTGTCATCCATTTTCTAATTTAATGGAGGTACACAATGGACCGTGAGCATGAGGTATCCCAGGCCCAGGAAAAAACACCATGGAGGGAGCCCCGGGCTAGCCCCGGAGCAGGCCGGGAAGGCCCTCAGCACAGCCTGTGGGCCCTCTGCCAAAAGGCCGGAGGGGGATGGGATCAAACAGAGCCAAGGAAAGGCTCCTGATGGACCCCTGGGCCTGGGGGGCAGCCATGCTGAGCCGGGGGCTGGGGGTGGGGGATGCTGCCCCTCACAGAGCTCTCAGATTTTTTGTTGAATCTGAGTTTTTCAGCGCTCTCCCATCTCCTTCCCTTTGTGACGAGGACACAGTCAAACAAAATGTCCCCGGTCCTGCTGCACATGCTGCCAGGAGGCCGGTGGCTCTCTTCCTGAGGGGTCCCTGCCTCCGCCTGAGCTCTGAAATCCCCCAGAGGAGATCTGTGGACAAGTCCGGGCTCCACGGGCCGGGCCTCCTCCCGCCACTCAGTGCCGGCCAAAGAGGGATTTGGGGGATCCGGAGGGGGCCAAAGGGAGAGCTGCTGAAGAAGGCCGTTGTCAGGCAACCGAGGCTAATCAGTGACTGGGGGAGGCCACAGGGCGACTTAATTAAAGGCTCAGGACCAGGAAAAACCCCACATGGCCGCCCCGCAGAGTGCTGGAGTCAGAGGGAACCATCCAGGAGCAACTTTTCATATTCCAGATGGGGAAACTGAGGTCAGAGGAGGGAGGGAGCCGGAGCTATGACCTGATGAACCCCAATTCTCCTGCCCCCCGCTTTCATGAGTTCCTTTTAGCAAGCATGGGCCCGGAACGGTGCTAAATGCCAGGAACAGACAGACTCTCGGCAAGACCTTGAGATGACTTCATTTGTAGGAGGGGATTGGGCTAGAGGCCCCTTACCTCAGAATCCACAATCACAGTAAAAGGATCAGGGGTGTGTGTGACCCAAGCACAGGCAAACCCACAAAGGAAGGACCTTCCTCCAAGGAATCCATCTCCTACAGGGGGTGGGCGGGAAGGCGGCAGGTATGTACAAATGAGGAAATGCAGAATAAAGTGGGAGAAGGGCCGGCGCCCCGTGGGAGCTCCAGGTGGCTTCACACTGACCCTCAGGCGGCCCTCGGGCTGAACCTTGCAGAGCACCAGGTGAGTTGGCAGGGAGGAGGGCCGCGTTCCGGGCACGGGGGCCTGCCCGGGACACGTGGGGCATGGGCCACCTAGGGAGAAAAGCCAACAAGCCGGTTTATCTGGAGCAGCCAGCACCTGACAGGGATTACTGCCTAATAATCTAAAAAGCGCGGGAAGTCTTGGTAACAAGCTCGGGATTTAAGGAAGATTGTCCAAGAAGGGGATGGCGGAGTGCTGGCCGGGTCCCGGGAAGGCTCAGAACGGCCTTCCTTCCAGAATCCTGCTCCTTTTGGTTCTTAAAGCCGGGGAGAGTGCCGGGGCTCTGGGAGGGTCTGGGTGCTCACACCCGCCTATTAGGGAAGCCCCCAGGATGGGTAATGCGGCTGTTGGAAATCTCCGCATCGGGCTGTGGGGCAGAGCCTCATCCCGGAGGAACAAATCTGGGCCCTTGCCGAGCCCTGGCTGCCCGACACTCCTGGACACTGCCCGGCCGCTGCCCCAGTTTGGGGAGGGGGCAGCAGCCGGGGGAGCCCCCGCTGTCTTGTGGCTGGTGGGTGACCGGACCCGAGCTCCAGGAGCCCGGGCTCCCCACAGGCCGCAGCTGTGAAAATGGCGGGCAGGGCTCACAGCTTTGGCAAAGTTAGTGAGCGCGTGAGATTTCAATTCCCGGGCCGTAGTGAATCCTCCTCCTCCGAGGGCGCGCGGATGGAAATGTTCTTTTTTTGTCCCTGTATGTTTTAGTTCAAAATGAATCAAGTGTTTTTTTTAATGAACCACTGGTAGACTTTGGTGAGAAGCTAATTCACAACATGGACGTTTTTCTGAGATTTCCCAAAGTCCTCCCTCAGGAAGTCCCCGTGCCCTCCTCCACACTTCTTGTCCTTCCCCCACTCCTGGATGGCACAGGGCCCACGGGCAGCGCGCAGCCTCCGACACTGTATGACTGTGGGAGGGTCCCTCAGCCCCTCCCTCAGTTTCCCCATCTGTAAAATGGGAACAATAACTGCCCGTACCCAGTTTTTGAGGACGGAATGAGATCGCGTCTGCCCAGTGCCACGTAAATACGGGCCACCTCCTTCCCCTTGTCTTCACCCCGGCACTGGGAGACTGCCGCCTTGCTCTAACCTGGGGTTTCTCAAACTATTTGACCGATTGCTGCCCAGGGAAGAGATAACGTGGTCATGATCACGTGGGGGGGGGAGGTGCTGGGGGATGGCGGTCCTCCCTGCGAAGGCTCTCCAGCCCGGCCGGGGTCCCGCAGAGCCGGAGCCGAGTCTCGGAACCAGACCCAGACCGGTCCTGGGGGGATGCAGATTGTTCCTGGAAGACTGCCTTTCCTAGCAGGGCCTGCCCTTCAGCCACAGAGGGTTGCCATGGAAACAGAACGGCACTCAGGCTTCCCTCCACGTGACTCTTCCTAGGAGGCCCAGCGGGCGGGGAGGGGGGAAGGCGGCCCCCACGCTCTCCTGTGGTTACCGCCGGGCTTGGCCCAGCGGGACAGAGGAGGGGCCTGGGGACCCCCGTGGACCAGGGGCCTGGCAGGCTGCCCATTGCTTTTGCAACCCAAGTGTGGTTTCCTAGGAAACCCCTACTTAGCTTTTCCAGCCCTCCCAAGCCGGCCAACCCCCCCCCCAGCTCCCTGGGGAATTATCCCCCCCCCAATCGGCAGTCCGGACAGGGGAGACCCGCCCCGCACACGGGCACCCCACGTTCCGTGTCTAGGCCCGGGCGCTCCCCCCCACCAGCTCTTCCTTTCAGGGACACTGAGGCGCCGTCTTCCACGTTTGTTCTGTCCCCTCAATGGCTTTCTCTTCCCTCCCAAACCATGTTGTGCGCATTTGTCTTCCTCAGCTTCGAGCTCTACGTGCATGTGCCCACGTGTGGATTTGGAGGAGGCGGGGAGGCCGGACCTTGGCCAGCCCTCCCCCACTTCAGGCTATCGCCCCCCCCATTGTGGTTCTCCTGGACGGCCCCACTGTCCGTAGGTCTCGGTGTCTGTGTATGGGGTGCATTACTGTCTCCCCTGCCGGGATCCCCTGGCACACCGTAAGCACTCAATAATTGATCGGTAAAGCGCATCCGGGCCAGCCGGCTGGGGCCCTGGCTCTCCAGAGAGTTTCTGGGACAAACATTTTGGACACGGGAACGGCGGAGCCGTGGCCGAACATGTGGAGCTGTCGGTTGGTAGAATGCGCCCCTTACCTAAAGAGGTTTCACATAAAATTGCCTTGGTTTTCATCCCCTTCCACCAGTCTATGCCACGTGCCGAGCAAGAAGGCCAGGCACACAGTGTGGCAGCACATCAGTTCCCGGCCGCTGGGCCCTGGCCGCGAGCTCCCTGGCACAGCCCTCGTGCTCCTGGACAGGCTCTCCTGGCGGGGCGCAGGGAGAGCCTGGGGGGAGATGCCCCTTCGTGGGCCATCTTAGGCACCAAAATCTAGCACCACCCCCACCAAGTACTACCTGAGAGTCCACATTTTTGCAAGGTGTGAGCTCAGGTAGGTGAATGCCGGCCCCTAAGACATAGAACCAGAACTCTCATGGAGAGAGCTCAACCCTATGAGCTTTTCTTTCTTTTTTTGCTGAGGCAGTTGGGGTTAAGTGACTTGCCCAGGGTCACACAGCCAGGAAGTGCTAAGTGTCTGAGACCAGATTAGAACTCAGGAGTCCTATGATCTTTTCAAAGAATAAGAGGCTTGGAGCTGCCAAAGGGGGTCCCAGCAGGAATCCTTTCTATGATGCTCCTGAAAGATGGGCCACCAGTGACGCTGAATTCCCTACTTGTCCAGGCAACCCGTTCTGCTCCGAAGCAGTTCTGATGAACAATCGGTCACTCAGTGATTTACAGTAACTCACTTAACTGCCTATTAGGTATCGGGACAGGGAGCGGCTCAGTGGGAGAGTGCCAGCTTCACGAGTTCAAATCTGGCCTCGGACACTAGTTAGCTGCCTGATGGCCGGTCACCTAAACCTTGCTGCCTCCTCTGTAAAAGGCTCCGGAGGAGGAAAAGGCTCTGGCGTCTTCATCAAGAAAATCCTAAACAGGGTCAGGAAGAGTCAGACAAACTAAAAAATGGCTGAAACAAGAGCCGAGGGTGCTGGCATCAGGCTAGGGGCCGGGGACATCAAGACAAAAAACCATGGCTCTCGCCCTCAAGGTGCTTCCCTTCTATCAACATCCTGGACAGTGAAAGGAAATGCAAGGTCTGCGCAGGGTCAGTACGTCACATTCAAGAAGGGCACTCACAGCTGAGAGATTCAGGACGAGCCTTGTATGGGAGGGGGCGCCGGACTTGAGCCGGTCACCATCAGGATGCTGTTTTTGCTCCTGTTGGACCCAAGCTGGTTTCTGCAAATTCTGTCCCTCCCTTCTAGGACCAACATCCACAAGCCACTTTCTGCCTCCATGTAACTGACCTTCAAATATCTGAAAGTATCTATTATGTGGCTGGCTGAGTCTTCCCTTCACCAAGTTAAAGATCTCAGGTTCTAGACAATTTTCAGATGATGAAATTAAAACCATCTCTAGTCATATGAAAGTTGCTCCAAATCACTATTGATCAGAGAAATGCAAATTAAGACAACTCTGAGGTACCACTACATACCTGTCAGATTGGCTAAAATGACAGGAAAAGATAACAATGAATGTTGGAGGGGATGTGGGAAAGCTGGGACACTGATGCATTGTTGGTGGAACTGTGAACGGATCCAACCATTCTGGAGAGCAATTTGGAGCTATGCTCAAAAAGTTGTCAAACTGTGCATACCCTTTGACCCAGCAGTGTTTCTACTGGGCCTATATCCCAAAGAGATCTTAGAGGAGGGAAAGGGGCCCACATGTGCAAGAATGTTTGTGGCAGCCCTTTTTGTAGTGGCTAGAAACTGGAAACTGAAAGGATGCCCATCAATTGGAGAGTGGCTGAATAAATTATGGTATATGAATGTTATGGAATATTATTGCTCTGTAAGAAACGACCAGCAGGACGATTTCAGAGAGGCCTGGAGAGACTTGCATGAACTGATGCTGAGTGAAATCAGCAGAACCAGGAGATCATTATACACAGCAACAACAAGACTATGATGATCAATTCTGATGGACACAGCTCTCTTCAACAGTGAGATCATTGAGGCCAGTTCCAATGATCTTGTGATGTTGAGAGCCATCCACACCCAGAGGGAGATCTGCCGGAACTGAATGTGGATCACAGCACAGCATTTTCACTCTTTTTGTTGTTTGCTTGCATTTTGTTTTCTTTCTCATTTTCTTTGTTTTTTTTTATCTGATTTTTCTTGTGCAGCAAGAGAAGTGTATGAATATGTTTACAAATTGCATTGAACATATTTTAACATGTGTAACATATTGGATTGGCTGCCATCTAAGTGAGGAGGTGGGGGAAGGAGAAAATCTGAAATCCAAGGCTGTGCAAGGGTCAATGTCAAATTATCCATGCACATGTTTTGAAAAAAAAATAAAAAAAAAAGATCTCAGGTTCTTCCAAGCCACCCACATGGAACACGATCCTGAGACCCTCCGCCACGCTAGCTGCCCTCTGCTGGACGGGCCCCAGACTCACAGAACCAGCCAGGATGCTCAGATTTGGCCACGGCCGAGGACCGTACTCCTCCTCCTGTTACTAAATGCTGCTCTCTCTGACAGGTGTCAGACACATCGGCCCATGGCTGGAACAAAGCAGAGCCTTGGTCTCGGGGAATTGGAAAGGATTCCAGCAGGGAGAAGGGATGAGCAGGAGATGCTGCACAGCTGCCAGCCCTCCTTAGAGCCGAGCTCAGGGAGCTGCTGGTCCGGAAGGATGCTCGTTGAGAAGGGAGTGGAGTGGGACTAAGCTGCCTTCAGCCTTCCCTGGCCACATCCTTGCAGGGTCTGAGCAGCAGGTGCATCTTAGGCAGCCTGGGGTCCCCAGCTCTTCTAGTACCAGTCTTCTGACTCCCTGAACCTGCCTCAGTTTCCTTAGCTTCAGGATGAGGGAGTGGAATAATGGAAAGGACGCTCGATCGGGGCCAAGAACCTGAATTTGAATCCTACTTTGTCTAGTAAGGATGGTGTGACTGAGCAACGCTTATAATCTTATATTCACACAATCATGCTTTAGTTCCCCCGTCTGCAGAATCAGAGGCTAGACTAAATGACCTCTGATCCGAGCCACGAGGAGGAAGCTCATCCTTCCCCTCACCCTGCCATTGCCACCGGTCCCTTCTCCCAGAGCACAAAGAGAGGAACTGGTCCGTCCCCAGCAGGGTCAGGCAAGGCCTTCCGGCGCCCCATTCCTGCACATGCAGCTTCTGTCTCCCAGGCTGCACTTTGTCGGGCAAGGCTATTAATTCTCATTATTTCTGTGGACAGGACCAGAAGACAAATGGATGTGTTTATAAGGCGCTCGGCGCAGGCAGAGGGAGCGGGCCTGTCGCTGCTCTCCAGTCAGTTCACCTGTAACCATGACAACTTTATTGATGCAGTTTCCATGGAACTCAATTTAACCTGGATTGGGTTTAAAAAAAAAAGGCAAAGAAAAGGGGGGGCTGCCTTTGTCTAGAGGGAGCAGCATAGAAGGGATCTCAGGTGATGTGTTCTTAATTACCATGTTCACTTAATTACTTTCTCTGCTGATTTCCCCAGGGATGTGTTTCCTCAGCCAGTGATTTACTGGAGTGAAATCCAGAATAGCCATTTCTATTAAGGTTCTCGCTGTCAGGGAATGGAGCCGCTACCTTTCCCTCTGGCTGGTCACCAGGCACTCCCTGGGACGGGGGCTTCGGAGCGAAAAGGAGCTGCGGGTCAGAGAGTCCATCCCCTCCATCTGATAGGAGGACGCTGACCAGAAAGGGAGGATGGTAAACTCCATGTCATTGTATCGTGGCATTTCTGGGGTGCTCTGAGCTCCCTGTGACTTGTTACCCCCCCACAAGAAGCGTGCAAGGTGGAGGCTGTTGTTACTCCCGATTTACAGATGAGGGAATCACAAAGAAAGGTGAGGGTCACAGCTAACTGGTGGGTTTGAGGCAGAATTTGAACTCAGATCTCCCTGGCAATTGAGGCGCGCCCGTTTCCTAGAATAGGAATTTGTGAAAGACGGGGAGAACATTCATTCATTTCTCCGTGTTATTTCTCTGTCCATCCATTTGTCCTTCCCTTTGTCTAGAACCACCGAGACACAAAGCTCGTGGAAGGAGGCAGTGTGGTTTAATGGAAAGAGCATTTGTGCCAGAGTCCAAAGTCATGGGTTCGAATCCTTCCTCTCACAGCTACCACCTGAGAAACAGGGGGACAAGTGCCAATCACACCCCCTATTTTCTCAGTGGGCATCTGAACCAGACAGACAGCCTGGGGGTTCCTTCCCCCTCAAGATACATCAAGATGATGTAAAGGGGGACCTGGGGAAGGGCTGCAGCGGGTCATGGGGGCCAATTCAATGAGACAAGCATTGGCAAAGAGCCTGGGCCAGGCCCTGAGCTGGGGACAGTTCTGGGGCCAGGGGTGCAAAGGCAGCTGGCCTTTCTCCATAAAACTTGGCTTATCACATTACAGACCCTCCCATCCACTCTGTCTCCTGGATGTGTGTGCTTGTAGGCCTGGGAGCTCCTTGAGGGCAGGGACCATGTTTTTGCCTTTCCCTGAATCCTCAATGGTTAACTGGTATACAGTGGGTACTAGATAAATGCTTGTCAACAGCCAGACTAACCTAGACAGCCAGCTGTAGTTAAACAAACCAGAATGCCCTGCATCCCCCTCCCTACCCCCATCAAGGGAGGACCTTGAGCTTGTTGCTCCATCCTGTTTTTCTTCAAGCACCATCTGAGCCCATGTTTCCTTCCCTGGATCTTTCTGTGCATCCCAAAGGGAACAAGAAGATCTAGCAGATGCTGGGGGTGCTGCTAAGGGGCCTGAGAACTCTGCCCCTGTATTCATTAAGTTCCAAGGGAGATCATCAAAGAGAGGGAAAAGCCATCTGCTCCCCACTGCCAACACATCTCTCTGTCTCTCCTCCTTTTCTTATCTCTGTCTGTCTCACTGTCTCTCTGGTCCTGTCTCTCCCTCCTTCCCTTCTTCCTTCCTTCCCTCTTTTCCTCTCTTTGTCTGTCTGTCTGTCTGTCTCTGTCTCTGTTTATCTTTCTGTGTGTTTCTGTCTCTGTGCCACTCTGTCTTTATGTCTCACTCTGTATGTCTCTCTGTCTCTATCTCTCTGTCTCTGTGTCTGTCTCTCTGTCTCTGTGTCTCTCTATCTCTGTGTGTTTCTGTCTATCTCTGTGCCACTCTCTCATTCTGTATGTCTCTATGTCTATTTCTCTGTGTGTTTCTGTCTGTCTGTCTGTCTGCTTCTATGTCTATCTCTCTGTCTCTCTATCTCTTTGTGTTTCTGTCTCTCTCTGTCTCTCTTTTTTATTGTCAATACAAACATGTATACATGGCTTAATTTTTCCAGAACATATGAGTGATTTTTGTACATTGACTTTTGCAAAACTTTCTGTTCCAAATTTTCCCCTCCTTCCCCCACCCTCTCCCCTAGATGGCAGGTAGTCTAATACATGTTAAATATGTTAAAATATATGAGAAATCCAATATATGTACACATATCTATTCAGCCAATTGATGGAGAGCCAACTCTCCAATTGCTGGGCATCCCTTCAGTTTCCAGTTTCTTGCCACTACAAAAAGGGCTGCCACAAACATTTTTGCACAGGTGGGTCCCTTTCCCTCCTCTAACATCTCTTTGGGATATAGGCCCAGTAGAAACACTGCTGAGTCAAAGGGTATGCACAGTTTGATAACTTTTTGAGCATTGCTCCAAATCGCTCTCCAGAATGGCTGGATCCGTTCACAGTTCCACCAACAATGTATCAGAGTCCCAGTTTTCCCACATCCCCTCCACATTCATCCTTATCTTTTCCTGTCATCTTAGCCTATCTGATAGGTGTGTAGTGGTACCTCAGGGTTGTCTTAATTTGCATTTCTCTGATCAATAGTGATTTGGAGCATCTCTTCATATGACTAGAAATAGTTTCGATTCTGTCTCTCTTTATCTCTGTGTATTTCTGTCTCTGTTTCTCTATCTTTTTGTGTGTTTCTGTCTCTTGTTTCTGTCTGTCTGTCTCCATCTGTCTCTGTGTCTGTCTCTCTCCAACATAATCATCCAACGGAGTTTCTAATATTCCACACAAAGTCCCCGGAAAGAAAGCACTCCCCCCCCCCCCCACCAGGTGCTTTGACTGCTGGGATTGTCACTTGGTTGGTTTAACAAACAAGAGGGCTCGCCCTCCAGGGGACTTGGGACTCGGATTGGGCGGCACTCTACGTTCTGTTGACTACTGTGGGATACTAACCAGGTAAGCTTTAAATATTGATAAATTATTCATGTTTGCTGATTAAATATTGATCACAACAAGCAGCATCATTGATGCTTTCTCATGCGGTATCTTGTCTGACCATCGTACGCTCTGAGTGTGGAGGAGGAGGATTTACAGTTGAGGTTAAGTGAGAGGGCCGGAGACTGGAGGGACCAGGGGCGGGGGTCACTGCTACAAGGGCCCCACTACCCACAGCCTGCATTCAGGGCTACTCAGAGAGTCTGATAACCGGACCAGAGACACGCTGCTCTGGGTCAGAAGGGGGACTCGAACCCAGGTCTGCAGGTGCTTCCCCCACTTTGCCCCATGGGGAGTGACTGGTCCCAAGCTCCCGTTGGTGACTCTGGGGAGTCATTGACCCTTCCAGCCAACCAACAACTCTGAGAGCGGTGGCAGAGAGGGTTCCTCCGCCGGGACTTCCTGCACCAGGCACTCCCAGGGATAGCCCGGGTCCAGAGCGGGGAAGGACTTCAGGCAAGTTGGGGATCACTTTGCTTGTTATTTTTTCTGCCTCTGACAGAGATCTCACCAACCTTTCCATCAACCCAGACCGAGCCCTTTTGTGGATGGTCTCGTTAGCCTTAATTGTGGAAGTGCACGATACCGGGTTCTCTCCTGGCCACCCTGGGCACTGGTGGCAGAGTCTGGCACCAGGCCCGTGGGATCCCACATCAGAACTAGAAGAAACCTTCGGGGCTAATGCCCTCATCTGCCAGTCACCCAGACAGTAAGGAGCAGGCCCCTTCTCCTGTGCCCTGCTGCCTGCTCAAAGCCCCCTAACTCTACGAGGAGATGAGGGGACTTTCTCAGAAGTCACCTCCTAGGCTTCCTGAGGAACTGGAGCTTTCTAATTATTCAGGCTCCAAGTAAACGGGAGTCTATTCTACAAACTGGGAAGCTCTGCGAAATTCCTTCTTGTGCCAAGGATCGGATTCGATTTGGGACCAAGTCTCTTGGAGTCACAAGGACCTGAGTTCAAATCTGCTCTCAGACACTTTCCTGCTGGGTGACCCTGGGCAAGTCATTTAACCCCAATTGCCTCAGCAAAAAAAAAAAAGGGGGGGAGGAGGGAAGTGTCTGCAAGTAAAGCTGCTCTCTCTTTAGTGAAATCCTCTGCATTCAAAGGTTTCAGTAGGTAAAAATACTAAGTCACATTCCCTGCTGCAAAATTCAAGGCTGTGTATTTTTAAAAGAATCTTTTTAAAAAAAATTCTGATTTATTGACTGGGTTTAATGACTGTAATTATGGAAGGAAACTTTTAGTTTTAAAAATAGGTTTGATATTGTTGGTGGAACTGTGAACGGATCCAACCATTCTGGAGAGCAATCTGGAGCTATGCTCAAAAAGTTATCAAACTGTGTATACCCTTTGACCCAGCAGTGTTTCTACTGGGCCTATATCCCAAAGAGATTTTAAAGGAGGGAAAGGGACCCACCTGTGCTAGAATGTTTGTGGCAGCCCTTTTTGTGGTGGCTAGAAACTGGAAACTGAAAGGGTGCCCATCAAATGGAGAATGGCTGAATAAATTATAGTATATGAATGTTATGGAATATTATTGCTCTGTAAGCAACGACCAGCAGGACAATTTCAGAGAGGCCTGGAGAGACTTGCATGAACTGATGCTGAGTGAAGTGAACAGAACCAGGAGAACATTATACACAGCAACAAGAGTATTACATGATGATCAATTCTGATGGACATGGCTCTCTGCAACAAAGAATTGTCTCAAACCAGTTCCAATTGTTCACTGAAGAAAACCATATACACCAGAGAGTGGGAAATGAAATATGGACCACAACGTAACATTTTCATGATCGCTATTGACATTTGCTTGCATTGTGTTGCCTTTCTCTGATTTTTCTTTTTTTTTTTCTTGTAGATAGGATTATTCTTGCATAACTTGTCAAGTATTTCAACATTATTAACATGTAGTGGACTTCCTGCCATCTAGGGGAGGGAGGGGAGGGGGCTGGGGGTAAAATTTGTAATGGAAAGCTTTGTAAAGATCATTGTTGGGGAACTACCCATATATATGTTATACAAATAAAAAGCTTTAATAAAAAAATAGGTTTGATAATAGAAATAAACAGGTCTGTGATCAGTTTCCTAATGGCTCTGCCCTTAGAATTCGGCATATGAGACATAAGTGCCCCGGGCTGCCAGAGCCCATCAGGGCACGTGGGATACCTGGGCCAGAGAAGACACTGACAGGAGAGTAGTGTAAGATCTTCTGGGCCCTCTTGTGCATTGCCTTATCCCCTTGAGAAGATGAGCTCTTTGAGAACAGGGACCATCTTCTTGCACTTTTAGTATTCTTAATTAGAATAGAGAATAAATGCTCTTTTATTCATGTGTATGTAGTTATTCTCTGCACTTAATACAAGATCTGTGTTCAAGTCACGGGGGTCTCCTAGTCAGGGCCTGAGAGACTCTAGCAGCGAGTTTTAGCAGAATGGTTCAGTCACCAGTTATCAGAGTAGCAGGTGTGAGGGTCTTCGGGGGTCTTTGTGGGTAATTTCACAAGATGATCGCTCACCTTCTGGAAGTCTTCCTGGGGATGGGGAAATAGGGGCTCTGACCCAGAAGTTCCACCAGCCTGGGGATCAAAGGTGGATTGTTCCTGCTTGGAACAGAGTCAACGTTGTAATTGTGAGTCACGTATCATTTAGTATTTTATTTTACTTTTCTTTTTTTATTAAAGTTTTTTATTTACATATGCTTGGGTAATTTTTCAACACGGGCCTTTGCAAAACTTTCTGTTCCAAATTTTCCCCTTCCCCCCACCCCCTCCCCTAGATGGCAGGAAGTCTAATACATGTTAATTATGTTAAAATACACACATATCATTTCGTATTACAAGAGTAAATGAGAACACAATCCAGATTAACTTGGAAACGTTGGCCCAGGAAATCCCAGCCCCTGCCATTGAGAAAATACCAGAAGACTGACACATGGGCCCAAGGACTTCACCATTTATTCCAAGTGCTGGGGAAGGGGCCGTAGTCCTGTCATCCCTTCTGGTCTCCAGATAAGTCTTCCCTCCCCTCCCCCTCCCAATTTAACTTGGTACAAAGCCATGTTAATTTATAGATCTGGCATTGGGAGGAAGGCAATTTTAAATAGATCAGGTGGTGCTGAGCCTCCTCTTCCTCACACCCCGGGGATCTGCGCCTCCAGTGCAGGATGGACTGCTGTGATTGGGCACCTCTGGCAGGCTAACCAGGACAATGAAGAGTGTCTCAAAGGTACAGAACCGCGCGGCACTTCTGGGATTGAACCCACAGGTCCTGCCTGGTCGCCCATCTGCCACTGGCAGGGCCCGAAGCTATTGGCTCTAGGGGCTCTGAGCCCCTAGCCTTTCAATTCTGGGACGATGGGGAAAAAGAGGGAAGTGGGAAAAGTCACAGTTTAATCTTTCTACGGTGTCTAAGAGATCCAGGCAAACAGTAACTGCAGAGTTTGCAATGGGCAGACACTGTCCAACCCCCTTTTATAAGTGGGGAAACTGAGGACCTACGCGACTCCCCTAGGACAGTTAGGAGGTCCGAGCCCACACCCCCATCCAAGGCTCTTTCTGTCACCGGCCGCCACGATCAGCTCAGAGAGGGTCTGCCAGTGACCCCGTCAGACACAGAGGGTCTTTGGAGCAGGCTGCCGGGGGGGCCCAGGGAATGACAACCAAGGGGCCCCAAACCAAGCAGGGATGGGGAATCCGTTTACTCTGGGGGGCTGAATGTCACCAGTAGCTTTGGTGGGGACAGAGCCGATGGCGACCATAAAGAGCCCGCCTGTTTACACTTTGGGGTGAGCGAAGTGCTTTATTCGTTCTCACCCTTGAGCCCCACAATTACCTCGGGAGATAGGTGCTTTTGTTCTCTGTTTCAGGTAGAAAAACGAGGTGAAATGGCTGAAAGTCTGAGGCACAGGGCAGAGCCAAGATGGCAGAGGGAAGGTGGGCTCCCGCAGAGTTCGCCCCCAGACCCCTCCAAACACGCTAAGAATGACTGAACGAACGGGAACGACATTTCGGCCAAAAGCGGCCTGGAAGGTCAGCCTGAGGGGTCTCTTGCATCGGGGTGGGCCTAAAGAGCAGAATGAGCTGCACATCCCGGACCCAGAAACCAGGAGCGGCCGTGGGGCCCAAATTGGCAGCAGTGACTTCGGTGTCTGGATCGCTCGGCCCACAGAGGCCTACTTAGCCAAAAAGGCCTCCTGGGATGCCCGGGATCGGCCTGGGCAGCAGCAGGGCCGGCTTCGGGAGACCTCAGCCACCAGTGGGGGTCAGAGGGAGGCTGCAGGGCCCTGTGCTTTGGCCAGGCCCAGATCGGGGTGGCAGAGCCGACTCCCCATCCAGGTCCCTAGAAGGGCCGAAAACAGCTGCACAAACCCCTGGAGCTTGGGCCGGTGCATCCTGCGCCCGGAAGCAGGAGTTAAAGGGGGAGTGAGAGGCTGGGAAATGAGCAACAAAAAGGAAATAACACACACTCAAAGTGGGCACAGTGGGAAAAAGTACCCTGCAAGAAAGTAGGGGGAGGCAAAGGATCCGAGAAGGGGATGAGTGATAGAAGAGACTGGGGGAAGTGCTGTCACAAGCAAAACACTTCTGAGGAGGAGCAGGTGAAAGGAAAGAGAGAATAGGATAAACGGAGGGGGGAGGGCACAGTTAGCAATAATAATTATGAAAGGAACTGTGAAGCAAGTTTTTCTGATGAAGTCCTCATTCTCAAACGTATAGGGAACTGAATCAAATATATTAAAAAAGCATTAAGAGCCATTCTCCAAATGATAAATGGTCAAAAGAGACGCTCTGTGCCCAAAGGGCAATAAAATCGTACTACTAGGTCCAATTCCAAAAGAGATTTTTTTTAAAAAGGAAAACATCCAATATGTATAAAAGTACTTATAGCAGCTCTCAGCTATAACAAGAATTGGAAATTGAGGGGATGCCCATGAAATGGGGAATGGCTGAGTAAATCATGGTGTGTTTTATGAAGGAATATTATTCTGTAAGAAATGAGCAGGATGCTATCAGAATACCCTGAAAAGTCCTCCATAACTCAAACAAAGTGTGTACAAAGTAAAGTTGTGGGAGGATCAGCTGTGAGGGACTTTGTTATTCTCCAGCAATACAATGATCCATGACTATTCTGAAGGTCTTATGATGAAAAATGTTAACTGTATCCAGAGAAAGAACCGATTGTGTCTGAATACAGGCTGAAGCACACTCTTACTTTTTTTTTTCCTGTTTTTTTTTTTTGGGGGGGAGGTAGAAATCTGTTTTTTTTTGCAACAGACTTTTATGGAAATGTTTCGCACAACTTCACATGGGTTTTCTCAGTGGGTAAGTTAGTTACATTTAAAAATAAATGTAAAAAATTATTTCACATGTACCTGGGATAAATAAAAATGCTAAAACAAAGTCTGAGGCGAGATTTAAATTTGAACTGCCCTGACTCTCAGTCCACAAGCGTTTGCAAGTTTCCCAGCGTAGTTGTTTTGATTGGGTATCCTGCCAGATATACCGATACGTGTCCTAGCTAAAGCACAGACACAGATTGACACAGTGCTGATCATTCAATTAAAGTCAATCAGCTCCTGCTTGAATAGACTTGGTCACTGTCAGGTGTTCTGAAGAGCTTGGAGGTTGTTGGGGAGGAGAAGGGTAGCTTGGGCAGGAGATCATTAATGGTGCTCCAAGGATGCTCTTACCTTAGCCCTCAGGCACAATTAATTTCTTTTTTGGTAGCTTTAAATTATAATTTCGCATATATGATCCTATTTGTTGCTCACAATTAGATTACCACTTTCTATGAAGAAAAATGTAAACTCCTTGACAGGGCGTTCAAGGCCTTCCAAGGTCTCCAGACTTCTTGTTGTTCAGGGGTTTCAGTCATGTCTGATTCTTTGGGACCCCTTTTGGGATTTTCTTGGCAAAGATACTGGAGCGGTTTGCAATTTCTTTTTCTAACTCATTTTATAGATGAGGAAACTGAAGTAAACAAGGATAAGTGACTTGCCCAGGGTGACCCAGCTAGGAGGCGTCTGAGGCCAGATTTGAATTCAGGAAGATGAATCTTTCTGACATCACACTCAGCCTTCTACCCACTGTACCATCTAGCTGCCCCATTCCTTCCAATTCTTTTTTTTTAAATTTTCAAAACATATACATGAATAATTTTTCGACATTAGCCTTTGCAAAATCTTGTTCCAAATGTCCCCTTCTCCCCCTCCCCAGGTGGCAAGTCATGCAATATATGTTAAACATGTTAAAAACATGTATTAAATCCAATATATGTATACATATTTATACAATTATTGAGGCCCAATTAATTTCAACAAGGATTGGGCCCACCTTGTTTTGTTCCAATTCACCCAATTTTTAAATTTCTAAAAATTTTATTTTATCATATTTTTCCTAGAACTAGGAAATTAGTTGGGCAAGGTGACCTTGGACCCACTCCACGCCCTTGAAACCCCCAGTGCAGGTGAATAACCAGAAGGCCCTGGGGCATTTCAGAGCTTGCTGCATCCATTGGCTCTTCTGGTTGGCTGCCTTTTGTCTCTGGAGGTTCTGAAACAGGCGCCTGACCTAGATGAGGATGTTCAGGTAGCTCCTGGAGAGGCGGCAGCCAAGCACAAGTGTTCCTTGGGCACCTACAGCTCCTTACCTGGAACCAGTGCCTGTTCATTGCAGTGTTCAGAGGCCTGCCTGCCTCAGTACTGGGAGAATCTCACTGAGGACTCCGAAAAATGGATGTGGGACAGGAGACACCTGGTTCTACCTCTATGCAAGGCCTGTGACAGGCCAGAAGATGCTCACATCTCCATGGAGATAAAGGACAAAGGACAGGGCAGAGCAGAAATCCCTAGGTAACTTTTTAGAAGCTAAAATAATGCTTATTTTTATATTTTCCCCAGAGCCACTAACACGGAACAAAGTGGACAGATGCAAGATTTATCTCCTTTCATTTCCCTTGTTTCCCCTCTAGGGGAGAAGTAATAAATGGGGGAAATGGTCCAAAGATAGGCAGAGGAAAGGCTTGGACCAATCCACCAACCATGTGATTGGCCCTCAGGTTGTTCATACAAATAAAGGGACCCAGAAAAACAGAAATTTCTCCTCAGGAAATGCAGACCATTCAACCTTTCCTTCCCACATCTGGAGACACAAGATGGCCGGGGGTGTTGAATCTCCCAGCCCTGGTAAGAATCTTTCCTTTCTTCGATCATCTGGGCGGCAGCATCTCTGCCCACAGCCACATCAGGAGGGGAATGCCAGGCAGAGAAAAGTGGAGTGGTGCTTTCCCTCCTGCCAGGAGTGAAGGGGCAGCTGCTGTCAGCCTGGCACATCTGCCTGAGGATGCTCACAGTGCAGCCATTCCTCCTCCTGCTCCAAGGGCTTAGCTAGGTTTGAACCACCTTATGACCAAAGGCTGCATCAGGCTCCCCAGGGGTGCCCAGTCTAAGAGTTCACAACAGAAGCTACCAAAGCGTTTCTTCTTTAAATTTTCCCTGCTATGGACTGTCCCTGCCAGGACTCCAGCAGGGCCTCCCCCATCAGTTCTGCCCTTTTCCACGTCAGTGCTGACCAAGGGGTTCTTGTCCCTGGCCATGGTGCTGACCAGATTGATCCACCCTGTTTTATAGAAAAGGAAACGATCTCCCAAAAGGCTCAGAGGATCATGGAGACCATCTAATCTTACAGATATGGAAGCTGGGGCCACCAGAGGCTGACATGTCCCAGGTCATACATCGAGTGACTGGTAGTGTCCAGACCAGTGTTACTCTATTATTGAACGACAAAAAATAAGGACAATAGTGATACCTAGATGTCTTCCATTTCCACTGTGTCCTTCTCTAAACTAACTACGGGTCAGATTTGGCTCCAGAAATGGCTCCATAAATGATTATGGAAAGGAATGGAAAGAAATGGAGGAGGGGATGGAGCACAATGGACAAGGTGGGACTGGGCTGAAATGGGATTGAGTGGAGTGGAACAGAATTGATGAAGGCCTATTAAATGTCACGGAACTCTGGGCTCTAAATAAATGGAAGGAGCTTCCCACCTGAGTTGTTGCCTAGCACCTTTCTCCACTCCAATCTGAATTTTATTGTGTGTTCCTCTCTGGCTCTGTTAATCAGCATAATACTGAGTCACAGAAGAGACAACAAAGTGGGATGTTTGACTCCAGCTTGGTGGTTTTGTGGGATTAATCACCATTCCCAAAAAAAGGGGAGGCAGGTTTCAAGATGTTTTTAACTCTTTTTGTGCTTTTTAATGTATTTTATAAATGCTGGGACTCTCAAAAGGCACCTACCTCTGGATTTCTCCTGAGGAGTGATCTTGTCCAAGAGAGCTTGGGGTGAGAAATGTGAAAACCTGGATTTCAATTATCCCACTCTGCCGGTGACACGACTGGATGTTTGGGGAGGGAGATAAGGAGTGGGAAAGGGATCAACTTATTTTGAATTCTAGATCTCAAAGGGACTAAAGAAAGTTTCTAGTCAAATCCCCTCATTTGAGAGTCCAGAACAAGGTAACATAACAATCCTAAAGTTATCAATTAGTGTCTCTGAGCTGTTTCTCCATATGTAAAATCAATTAAAAAGCATTTATTAAAAATCTCCTCAGCACTATGTGCTATGCTAGGCAATGGAAATAAAAAAAAATTAAATGGACCCTGCCCTCAAGGAACTTGCATTCTCTCTCTAAGTTAAGGATAATGACTGTTTCTTCTCTTCCTGGTAATAATATTAAAAACTAATAAAAGAAATGGAGGTAGAAATAGGTTGAGATTTTTAGAAGAGAAATTTCATGGAAATCCACTATATTATTGTGAGAGATGATTTATTTGGACCCCTGCTCTATGCCAACCAGCAGTAATCAATTCAATAGAATCATATCAAAGTTCTATATTTAAGGGGTAGCTAGGTGGCACAGTGCATAGAGCACCAGCCCTGAAGTCAGGAGGACCTGAGTTCAAATCTGATCTCAGACACTTAACATTCCCTAGCTGTGTGACCCTGGGCAAGTCACTTAACCCCAATTGCCTCAGCAAAACCAAAAAAGTTCTGTATATAAGGCTCCAGAGCTGTGAACTGCAGATTCTAAGTTCACTTGCTTAATTTTAAGAAGTTAACTGAGGGCCCTCCACCCTTGTTTTTCCTTGTCATGGTGACCAAGCCCAACATGGCAGAGGTGACAACTACATGGAAAGTCCCCCCAAATATTTTTGTCCCTCCAGACCAGTTCCTTGTCCAATAGGAGCAGGTGACCACTTAGGGCACTGCCTGTGATACTTGTATCATTTCCTCCTGCCCAACCTAAGGAGAAGCCTCCTCATCTTGTGCTTCACCCAACTTGTGACCCTGCTGACATATTATTTTGCTTATACTAGCTTATGCATATGTCAATCAGTGGAATTACTCTGTATTTGGTTTAGCTGTTCTTGAATGACTGGACATCTAGCCCTAGAAAAATAGGGCCCTGATGGAGGAAACATCTCAGATCGTGAGGAAGATCCAAGGTCCACTTCACTGGAGGGAAGATGGACCCTTTAATAAAGTGCCACTGGCTCAGAGCTCTAGCTCAGTCTCTTATTGTGGGAGGGATGATCTTATTCCCCACATAATTATTGCTTTTTTGTAATTATACATAGCAAAGTATTGAATTCATAATAAATAATAAATAAATCCAACTCTAGGAAATCCAAAATAGTAAATGAAATGATCATTTCCCCTATATTTCCAATTGTTTTGGATCCATTTCAACCCCTGTGAATTCAGGAAAGTATCCATCATGCTCAGAGCCCTTTGGGAAGGCAGCAGGTCCCAGTTGTGTTACTGGACACAGAGGATGGAGAAATTGCTTTGGTTTGAGCCTCTCCTCCTATCACTTATTAGCCTGGAAGATGATCCATTAAGTTTTACAAGGAATATAACTGATATTGCTGGAAAGAGTAGAACACTAGTAAAAATCAGTGACCACTGGAGTAGGGATTGAGCCAGTGCACACAAATGAGTCTCTGATCATTTTCTTTCTCTTTGGGCTCAAATGACCATATATACATATTCATACTGCTGCTGCTTGTATTCTCAGCATTGCCCGACTTGATGGACAAAACCTTGAAAAGTTCCAAAACTTAATGTCTTACTAAATAAAATATGAACCCTTTCCCACCTCTGAGATTTCCCAGGGGTTGAAAACCTACTTTTCTACGCTGTCTGGCCGCTTTTTCACTAGCCAGGATACGGGATCACAGATTTAGAACTGGAACAAGGTAGAGTCGAGTTACAGTGTGTCCGACCGTGGCTGATCAGACAACACGAGCTCAGGATGCTCTGCCACGGGTCAGACACAAGTAGTCCCTGGGGACATTCGGGGTGGACTCTCTCATTTTGTGCATCTCACGTCTCTTTTGGGCCAGTTCAGTTCTGCTTTGCTCCTGGAGCACAGCCCCTTCTCTGATGGGGCACGCCATGCCAGGTGGTCCTGTGCCAGTCTCTTATGTCAACAATCAATTCCAAAATTCTTAAGAGAGACCTTGAGAGTGTTTCGCTTTTTTCTGACCCTTGTGAGCACTTGCCCTGTGTGAGTTCTCCATAAAACCAATTTTTTTTTGCCAAGGGTACATTTGGCGTTTGACCAGCATGGGCAGCCTGTCGGAGTTGCCCTCCCTGCAGCAGAGTTGGAAGGCTTGGCCATTTGGTTCAAGAAAGGACGCCCGTATCTGGCATCTTACCCTGCCCGATGAGCTTTGGAACCTCCTAAAGCAAAATGGAACCAATTCAGCTTCCTGGAATGGTGCTGGGATCTGTCCGGCTCTCACCAGTTTACAATCCTGAGGTTGGCACAACCTAATATCTCTCTTCTCTCACCTTCGGAGCCTCCCAAACATCGAGCTAATGGGCAATAGCTAATCAGTTGACCCATCAGGACTTATGTGTGCTCAGTGCTGAGCTGAAGAGTGAAAAGGAGCCAAAAGGAAGAGGGAAGATGCTGGGAATCTGGTCCATTTATGGAGAAGTTCATGATTCTGGACTCTGGGTTGGAGAGAGAGAAAAGTTAGAAGAAATAACCAGAGACGGTCCCCTCCAGCTTGAAAAATTAGTGTAAAAGGATTTTTTTGCTGCTTGAAAAAAAAAATGTAATTAAGAAAAGCAAACAACCAAACCCAGTATTGAACTTAATTATTACAATCAGCAGAGTGGAAAGAGCACTGGATTTATAAGACCCAGATTAAATCCTGACTATGGCCAGGTGGGTGACCTTGGGCAAATGAGAAGCTCCCTTAGTATTTGAGTGACCTTGAACAAGCCATCCAGCCTCCGAGTACTTCCGTTTCCTCATCTGTAAAATGAGGGGTTTGGTGAGACGAGCTCAGCAAAGGCCCCTTCTAGTCATTTTCTTTTTTGTGCCTCAGTTTCCACGTATGAAGAATTAGAAAGCTGGACTTGGTCTAGCATTCCTTCTCATTCTTAGTCTATCGGGAGCTGACTGGCCAGCTTGTTCACAGGGTTACAGAAATCATTTTTCCTCTATTTGGGGTTTTTATCCTGCCACAAAGGCGGGAGGGATTTTCCAAGCAGGGTGAAAGGGTTTTCCACAGCCACCTTCCTAGCTCAGGAGCCAGTGAGTGTGGCAGCAAGGAACGGATTATTCCAGGCCTCGTAAAATCCCCTCATAATAAACTCTACAGGACGTCCATTCACGGCCGGGGAACTCGGATTTAATGAATACACCGGCAGAGATCACAGCCCTCCTTAGAGTCTGAAAGAAAAGGCTGGCTCGGGCTCTTTGGGGGGAGCTTAAGGAGAGGGAGCACCCTGTGCTCCATCCAAGGGCAGAGGGGGGCTCTGCAGGGGTGCTGGGCCCCCCTTTCATCCTGACAGCTCCTCCACGGGAAAGCAGCTTTGGCTCTCTGACAAAGGGTTTGAAGTCCAGGAGAACGGACATTTGGGGAGCTGCTGAGTACCTGGGCCCAGCTCGGCCTGTCCCCACAGCCAGCCCCGCTCCAGGAAGGGGACTCCTTTCCCCAGGAGTCGGGATTTCTGATGGGCACATCGGGCTGGGCGGCCTGCAGGCGCCCCATTCAGCGCCCCTTATTCTTTCAAGGCCTGGCCATCCCCCCGGTCACTTGGTGCAAACGAGAGTCTCCGGGAGGGTCTTGAACCTTCCCAGCAGGCGGGTACTTCCTGGCCCTGAGATCTGTTCCCAGAACCTTCCCTGGGACTTTTTCTTCGAATTTCACATGTTCTGACCATACCCCGCTGGGACGGCGGCTCCTCTGCCCGCGCTCTCTCGCTATGGCCAAGTCTCCATCGGCCACATGATGCGTCCCCCCGAGGGGTGGCTGCCCTGCTTGAAGTCACACTCTCTAGTTCTGTGGGTCAGAAGCGATGACCGTACTTTATACAATTATAGCTTCAAATAGAGCGGGCTACACTCCTATTAATCAGGACCTGGCCCTTTACACTGTGCTTAAACCCTGACTGACTCTCCCAGGGCCAGGGACGCTACCGTCCCCCAGGATCCAGCATGTCCTGAGGACTTGGGGACATTCTCCTTTTATTTTTGTATGGTCATCTGCTTAGGCCTCCATCCTTGGGGGTCAATGATTACTGCCCCCATTTCAGCGAACTGTTTACCACTTCTTACAGAGGGACATTTACTTTATTTTTTTCTTTTTTAAAAATTTTATTAAAGCTTTTTATTTAAAATACATATGCAGGGGTAATTTTTCTTTTTTTTTTAATGAAAGCTTTTTATTTACAAAACACGCATGGGTAATTTTTCTTTTTATTTTTTAATGAAAGCTTTTTATTTAAAATACATATGAATGGGTAATTTTCCAACATTGACCGCTGCACAATTTTCTGTTCCAAATTTTCCCCTCTTTCTCCCACCCCCTCCCCCAGATGGCAGGTAGTCCAATACATGTTCATTCTGTTTAAAAATATGCTAAATATATATATATATATATATATTTGTACAGTTATCTTGCTGCACAAGAAAAATCGGATCAAGAAGGAAGAAAAAACCTGAGAAAGAAAACAAAACATCAGCAGAGAGAGTGAGATGCCGTGTCGTGGCCCACTCAGCTCCCACGTGCTCCTTCCAGGTGTACCTGGCTCTCTTCATCACCGAACAATTGGAACTGGTTTGAGTGGGACATTGGTTTTAAAAACAGAGCAAGAACAAAGCAAATAAACAGGTTCCCCAGTACCTCAGGAGCAAAGCTCCTCTCCCCATACCTCTGGGGCTGGGAAAATAAGCTCCCCTCGGCCAGCTTTGGGCCTTACCCAGCTGTGACCCCGCCAAGTTCATGGCCACAAGCAGCATGACTGACAGTGGTGACTCTAGCACTGGACCAGCCCCCCCGAGATCTCTCCTTGGGACATCAATGCCGCCCTCGGTCTAGAACCCAGATTCCTGGGTTCCTGATCCATGGCCTCCCCCAGAAGGAAAGGGAATACGCTGAGGGGCCACGGCCCCTCATTCCCCCAGAGAGGGCAAGAGGCTCAGGAGGATGCTCCCCACTGGCACTCCCCTGGACCAGGCTGAAGAACAGATCAAGAAGAGAAAGCATAAGAATAATTGGACTACCTGAAAGCTATAAATAATCAAAGAAAATTGTCCTGAAGTGATAAAATAAGAGGGAAAAGTAGAAAATAGAAAAAAAATCCACTGATAACTACCTGAAAGAGATCCTACAAAGGAAACATCAAGGAACTAAATTTCAAAACCCCCAGATTAAAGAGAAAATTTTACAAGTAACAACAGAACAACAAAAAACAATTCAAATATGCTGAAGCTACAATTAGATTCACATAAAACCTATCAGCAATTTTCAATAAAAAAAAAAAACTGCAGGTCCTGGAATATTATATAGCAACAATCAGAAGAATAAGGTTGTGGCCAAAAATATGACATCCAGCAAAATTAAGTATAATGTTAAGTGAAAAAAAATGGAAATTCAATGAACTATCAAATTATCAGGATTTTGTTGCAAATAAACCTGAACTCAATAGAAAATTTAGCTTATAAGAGCCAACATCAAAGACTAATTTCAAAGGACTCGATTAGGACAAACTGTTTTATATGTGGAAATGTAAAGCATATGTCTAAGATTGTCATTAGTAATTGGGTAGTCCAAAAGAAAAATTGGGATAGAGCTGAGTATGATGTGATTATAAAAAGCAAAACTGTAGGAAAAGATAAAAATAATAACTAAGCTGTATGAATGAGGTATGAGAGCAAGAATCAACACAGAGAAATTAGATGGGGAGGGGAGGGCTGGTTCTGAAATCCTACTCACATTGGAATAAGTTAAAGAGGGAACAAGACAGAGACAGAGACAGAGACAGAAAGAGAGACAGAGACAGA
>JAJPUD010005070.1:15572-33208 GCA_023553655.1 Myrmecobius fasciatus | reverse complement strand
GTGTGTGTGTGTGTGTGTGTGTGTGTGTGTGTGTGTGTGTGTGTGTGTGTGTGTGTGTGTTTTGAAGCGATGACCTTCACTGGGCCAGGGTGGGAAAGGAGGGAGGGAGATAGTTCAGAACTTAAATGTAACAAAATAAATTAAATTAAGAAAACAGGGGAAAACGCTGGCAGGACAGAGCACGTTGAGGGTCACGCAGCTGAGTAAGGAGGCTCCAAGCCCAGCAAGCCATCCACTCACTATGGAACCTCTATTTACAAAGGCAGAGAAGCCATTTTCGAACTTTGGAAAGACTAGTCCCTTGTGGGTATTTTCTGATGATCAAAAATGTCTTAGCCCCCAACTGCGGCCAGGGTCTCCAGGGAAGATTTAAAAGGCAAATAATTAGGCATCTACCCAGCTAGGCAGAGGCATGATGGGGGAGAGGGGGGCAGCCCCTGGTCTCTCCAGTTCCAGGAAAGTCAGGATGAAGCCAGAGCACTTCCCAGGGAACATGCTGTGCTGAGACTCTGCAAGTAATAGAGAGAATGCCCTGAGGCCTAACGGCTTAGAGACTTGCTCTGACCTGGAGGGGCTGCAAAGCTCTCATAGTGGGGACAGAAAATCCACCTCCTGCGTGGAAAGTCCAGCCCCCCCCGGGGAGCCTGACCTTCTCGAGTCAGCACAGAGCTCGGGCGCAGGACAGATGCAAAGCTTGCCGGGAAATCTCATCCTTTTTTTTTTTTTTCCAGTTTACACCGTAATCTTGTAAATTTCCAGGCTTTGTCAATTTCAGCCTTTGTATCAAACAACTAACAAACAAACAAGAGCCTTTTCCCCAAAAGGTCAAATGTAAACAGCAGGCGTTCCTGCAGCTTGTATTGATCCGCTGTTCCCCTGCCTGGCTTCTTCCATCTCCCCTTTAGGTCTCAAAAATCCAAGCTGGTGGTTGGGCTTTTCTGTGCGTCCAGGCCCGACACAGGACACCTTCTCCTGTCTTCACTGAAGCGGTTTTCACTGTTTTCTGAATTTCATTTCGAATTGTTAGTCTGTGGTCACCAGAACCTTGTTTGATTCTCATATTGTGTGACTGGATGAAACTTAGGAGGACAAAAGAGGAGGGGAAGAAATAAGGAAGGGAGGGAGGGAGGGAAGAAAACAGGGAGAGAGGGAGGGGGGAAGGAAAGATAGGGTGGGTGAGAGTGAGGAAGGAAGGGAGGGAAGGAAGGAGGGAAGGAAAAAAAGGATGGAAGGAAGATGGAGAGAAAGAGGTGATTATGAATTTGGTAACTTAGATTAGAGTGGAAAGAGATATACGTGTGGGGTGCATCCTAAGGGCTTTCTGGGGAAAAAAGATGAGCAGGATCCGCTGTGTGTGTGCGCGTGTGTGTGTGTGTGCGCGCGTGTGTGTGATGCTGCCGTAAAAAGAACAAAAGGAAGGGGGGTGCAATGTAATCCCCCCAGAGAGGAGGCTGAGCGAGGACCGAGACTGCAACATGGCGGACCCACGGTGGCGAGCGTGCCCGGCAGGAGCAGACGCCGGCGCCAGGGGCTCTGAGGGTGTGGGGGGGAATCGGTGGCGGGCGGGGCTGGGCAGATCCCCCCCGGGGGTCGCCTCGGCTCTGAGGCCGGTCTGCAAGGGCTCTCACCCTCCCCCACCCCCGCGAACCGCGGCCATGAAAGGGCACTGTGCAGAACGCCCACCATCTTGGGCGGGGGTGGGGGGGGAGAGGGCTGCAGGTGCCCGCTCGGGAGCGCGGGCTCGCCCCTGCCCCCGGCGCCGCGCCTGCGGACAAAAGCTGCAGCCAGAACCCAGCGGTCTGCCTTTTAGCAGTGGGAGGCGCCCCCTGGTGGCCGAGACGCGCTCCTGCGTCCCCCCGGTCTAGAGCGCGGCGCTCGCGTTGCCTCTGGGGCCAGTCTGTCCCTGTTCCGCCCAGGGATTGGCCCAGCGTTTGGGGCTGAGTGTCGCCAGGGCATCTTCGACTCGAGGTCCCCAAAGTGTTAGTGAACTGGACTACCCCAGGCGTTGGGGCGCTTTTAATGTGGGCAAGGGGCTTCGTAACCCCGAGAGGGCTGCAGAAATGGCGCCTGTCTCCCCATCTCTCCCCCTCCTCTTCTCTCCCCCTCTATCTCTTTCTGTCTCATTCTCTCTGTCTCTCTCTCCCTCCTCCC
Organism: Myrmecobius fasciatus; assembly: GCA_023553655.1. Taxonomy (NCBI): domain Eukaryota; kingdom Metazoa; phylum Chordata; class Mammalia; order Dasyuromorphia; family Myrmecobiidae; genus Myrmecobius; species Myrmecobius fasciatus. The sequence goes on along the minus strand of JAJPUD010005070.1, from coordinate 31,057 downwards.
TCTCCCTATCTTTCTGCCTTTCTCCCTCCCTCCCTCCTTCCTTCCCTCCCTCTCTTCTCTCTGTCTCTTTCTCCCTCTCTTGTCTCTCTCCCTGTCTCTGGGTCTTTGTCTCTGTCTCTCTTTGTCTCTCCCTTCCTCTCTGTGTCTCTGTCCTCTTCCTGTTTCTCTGTCTCAGTCTCTCTCTCTCTCTCCTTCTCTCTCTCTGTTTCTGTGTGTCTCTGTCTTTCTCTCTGTGTCTCTCTCTCCCTCTGTCTCTGTCTCTCTCCTTCCCTCTGTCTCTGTCTCTCTCCATCTCTATCTCCCTATGTCTGTCTGTCTCTGGGTCTCTGTCTCTCTGTGTCTCTGTCTCTATATCTCTCTCATACACGCACCTGGAGACAGGACTCCATCGCTCCTAGAACCCAAGGACCCCCCCCATCCAAACACAGCAGGAATCACAGCCGGTCCAGGGTCCAGGCAGCCCCACGCTCAGGAATTGTACAAGGAGGAAACAAGAAAAAAAAATGACCCAGGCCAGAACCTTACAGGAAAAACGAGAATTCCTGCAGAGAGCCAATCTTAGATTTAACTTCTAAAACGGGGCAGATCCTGCCCAAGTTACCCAGGAGTATGGGGCGGGAGGGGGGGGAGCCGAGGCTGACCTTCCACCAAGTCCCAATATAGGAGATAGAAGTAAATAGAAGAAAGTGCTGAACACAGAGATATTCCAAGGACTAAGACGCCCTAGGGATAAGCCCAAAAGAAAAAAAATAACAAATCTGAGTAAAGCCTCGGTGAAAATGACCTTGCTTCAAGGACTACCAGAGCACTTGGAAGAAATGAAAGGATATTAAATAGGATGTCAAATAAAATGAGAGCTGGGGAGGATGAATAGGAAGGAGAATCAATAACTTAGAACAGAAAGTGGTCCACCTCACGTAAGAACTGGATTCCCTGAAAATTCAAATGGGCCACAAAGAAAGCAATGACTCCATGAAACAAGAAACTTTCAGACAAAATCAAAAACTGGTGGGGGTGGGGTGGGAGAGAAAATGAAGGATTTATACTAACAAAAACAACTGATCTGGAAAACATCATGGAGAGAAAAGATCTAAGAATCTTTAGGCTACCTGAAAATTGTGATTAAAAAAAAGAAGAAAAAACCCATGGATACTATATATATCAAAGAAAAGCTTCCTAGATCTACTAGAACCAGAGAACAAAATGAAAATCCAAAGAATTTACAGGTTACTTCCTGAAAGAAATCCTGAAGCAAAAATTCCCAAGCGTGTCATAGCCAAATTCCAGAGATTTTATGTCAAATAAAAAATACTGTCAGCAGCTAGAAAGAGTTCAGGTAGTGAGGAACCATATTAGAGATCACAGAAGACTTGGCAGCTACTACCATAAAGAAAAGGAGATCTTGAAATAGGATATTCCAAAAAGCAGATGATAAAAATATTCCAAAAAATCAAAGATAACTTACCCTATAAAGCTAATTATTAATCTCATAGAAAGGGAAATTGACCTTTAATAGAAAAGGGGATTTTCAATCTTTCTCCTTGAAAAGACTAGAGCTGAACACCTAACACCACATACCAAGATAAGATCTAAATAGGTTCATGATTTAGACATGACAAATGATATTATGGGGCAGCTAGGTGGTGCAGTGGTTAGAGCACCAGCCCTGAAGTCAGGAGGACCTGAGTTCAAATTTGACCTCAGACACTTAACACTTCCTAGCTGCATGACCCTGGGCAAGTCACTCAACCCCAATTGCCTCAGTTAAAAAAAAGTGATATTATAAGCAAATTAGAGAAATATAGAATAGTTTATCTCTCAGACCTGTGGAAAAGGAAGGAATTTGTGTCCAAAGAAGAACTGGAACTCTTAACTGAACACCAGATAGATAATTTTGATTATATTAAGTTAAAAAGTTTTTGTACAAACAAAACTAAAGCAGATAAGATTAGGAGGGAAGCAATAAATTGGAAAATCATCTTTACATTTAAGGGTTCTGATAAAAGCCTCATTTCTAAAATATATAGAGAATTGTATCATATTTATAAGAATTCAAGCCACTCTCCCATCGATAAATGGTCAAAGGATATGAACAAGATAATTTTCAGAGGATGAAATTAAAACTATTTCTAGTCATATGAAAAGGTGCTCCAAATCGCTATTGATCAGAGAAATGCAAATTAAGACATCTCTGAGGTACCACTACACACCTGTCAGATTGGCTAAGATGACAGGAAAAGATAATGACGAATGTTGGAGGGGATGTGGGAAAACTGGGACACGGATGCATTGTTGGTGGAACTGTGAACAGATCCAACCATTCTGGAGAGCAATTTGGAACTATGCTCAAAAAGTTATCAAACTGTGCATACCCTTTGACCCAGCAGTGTTTCTACTGGGCCTATATCCCAAAGAGATCTTAAAGGAAGGAAAGGGCCCCACATGTGCAAGAATGTTTGTGATAGCTCTTTTTGTAGTGGCTAGAAACTGGAAACTGAAGGGATGCCCATCAATTGGAGAGTGGCTGAATAAATTATGGTATATGAATGTTATGGAATATTATTGTTCTGTAAGAAACGACCAGCAGGACGATTTCAGGGAGGCCTGGAGAGACGTACATGGACTGATGCTGAGTGAAACGAGCAGAACCAGGAGATCATTATACACGGCAACAACAAGACTATATGGGGATCAGTTCTAATGGACATGACTCTCTTCAACGAGATGCTTCAAACCACTTCCAATTGTTCGGTGAAGAGAGCCATATACACCCAGACAGAGGGATATGAAATGTGGACCACAACATAACATTTCCATATCGATGTTTGCTTGCATTGGGTTTCCTTTATCTGATTTTTCTTTCTTGTAGATATGTTTCTTGCACAAAAATGATAAGTGTGAAAACATGTATACACATATTTGATTTGCCAAGTATTTTAACATAATTAACATGTAGTGGATATCCTGCCATCTAGGGGAGGGGTGGGGAGTTGGGGGGAAAAATTTGTAACAAATCTACGTAAGGGTTAATGTTGAAGAATTACCCATGCATATGTTTTGCAAATAAAAAGCTTTAATTAAAAAAAAAAGAAAAGACTAAAGCTGAGAGAAGCTTTGAAATTCAAAGAGGTCAAGAGAAAACGAGAATAGTAAATATATTTGAGCATTTGGAACTTGCTATACAATGATAAAGTCCTTACATTCTAAAGCTTCAGAACTTTAAAAGTCTTTTAGAGTCATAGAGATTATTAAAGTTGGAAGAGAAGGGGGCAGGACACTTTTCATGATTTTAAGAGGAGAAAGAAAAGGTAGAATACTATAGAAGAAAAAAAGGAAAGGGAGATAATCTACTATTTCACATAATGGAGTGGGTGACATGAATATGAAAACATGGAGGAAGGGGTGGGGTAACAGGCGTCAAACAAACAGGTATCTGAATCGGACAAAGGAATTTTGAACCCACAGAAAGTTTAGTACAAAAATACTTTTAAGTGGGGAAATAGGCAGAATTAAATTGGTAGAAGGCTAAACTGGGAGCATGGGATTAGGGAGAGATTATTATAGGCAAAATAAACTCCCATAGGGAAGTGCAGTATGAAGGCAGTACTAAAAGGGGGAAAAAAGAAAGAGTAGGCAGGGCAAGGGGAAGAGAAGAAGGGTGATAGAGCGGAAACAGATCAATTATAGATCATGAGTATTAATCATACTCTTTCTCTTTCACTACTTTCTTCTTTGTAAAGAGGGGAGGAAGAGTATAAGAAGATAGGAGGAGGAAAACAACATATTAAATCATCATAATCATTAACAGGAATGGGATGAATTCAGAGAAGAGGATAATGAAGCTTAGGAAATAGAATCCAATAATATTTATAAAAAATACAATTAAAACATAAAAGTCAGGATTAAAATAAGGGGCTAAAGTAAAATCATTCAGGTGAACTCAGAAAAGCACAGTTATTAATCTTAATCTCTAAGATTTATATTAAGAATGCATAAGACTAAAACAGGTAAACTATATATGACTAAAGATACCACAGATAATGAATGATTATCAATACTTAATATATGTGCATTGAATGGCGTGGCAAGTAAACACTTAAAGGAAAAGTTCAACACATTTCAGGAAGAAACAAACAGTAAAACTATAAATGTTGGGGCATCAGTATACCCCTTTCAGACCTAAACTAAACTAACAAGATTTACAAGAAAAGAATGTCAGGAAGTTAAGAGAATTTTAGAAGTTTGTATATGGTCAACTGCTGAACAGGGACAGAAAGGAGTATGTATGTATGCATATGTATATTTCAACTTTATGTGGCATTTCTCCAAAAACTGACCACATATTAGTATATAAAAATCTGAAACAAACACAGAATAGGACAGATGGTTGTGGTACTCCACAGCTCTTTCCAAGTTTATATCACATCATTATTGACCACTTTTTAGATTTAGCAGTTCAATCTATTATAAATCTACCTAATGGTATTAACATCTAGTTTACATGGGAAAGACATGAACAAGAAAAACACAAGAGATTTTATCAAACAACTAGTTAAGCCATGGCTGAAGTATGTCAATAGTGCTTTTGGCTTGATTTAGCAACGAATTCAAATTAATCTGGCATGATTTGCTACTGAAGAAGCCATGATAGATTTTAGTGATTGCTGTTCTATCTTCTAGATTTTCACAAAGAGCCCTTTAAATGATTATTTATATATTTAATATTTAAATTTTTTCATTTATTTCATTAATATGAAAAGTTTAATACATTTGTATTATAGTATTGTATTATAGTACATTATTTCCCAGGAATAATTTAACATTCACATTATATTGTTATATTATGTATTGGAGTTTTCAGGCTCTATTCTCTTCTGTTTTTGAAATCAGGATATTGGTTATTCTCTAAGGCTGTGGTCCTTCTCCCATTCTTATCTTTAAAAGTTCAGTGACAGTGTTTGAAAGCCCCCACATTAATGAGACCTATAATTTATTCAAACTAAAGGACATATATCTGTTGATTTAGGAAGTCCCAGACCCCTTTGCAGTATTAATCAATATTTTTAAGGCCCTATTACGGGCAATGTATGTTCCAAGTCCTAAAGATACAAAAAAAAGAAGCAAAAGACAGTCCTTGTTCTCAAAAAGCTCACAATCAGATGGGAGAGACAAAGTTTTCTACAGGTTGGGCACCCATATTTAAAGCCACTTCCTAGGATTCCACTCCTTTCATACCCCCCCCCTCCTTGAACTAACCTCTGTTGTAATGATTAATTTCCCCCAGACTCTTGTGCGTTTTGTTATGGCTGCTTCTCTGAGGTCATCAGAGGACTTAGACCCAAGTCCAGACTTAGCCATGTGACATTGGGCAGGCTGCCATATTTACCTCCTTCAAAAACATAAGGATAATATTCCTCTACCTTTACATCCCAGGGATGCTGGAGGGAAGTTCGCATGTCCTGCAGACATCTCAAACTCAGCATGTCCCAAACTGGACTCACCATCTCTCTCCATCAAACTCTTCCTGCTCCCTTGAGGGCACCGTCCCTTTCCTAGTCACCTAGGACCCTTGGGGTCTTCCTCATCCCTCATGTCCAATCTGTTGTCATGTCATTTCATCCCTTGTACGTGTCCCCTTCCCTCCTTTGACTCTGTGACCAGCTTGGTGCAAGCTCTCATGGTCTAACATCTGGATTATTTTGATAAGCTTCTGGTGCACCTCCCTTACTCCTCTGTCCCCTCTCCAATCCAACCTCCACTAAGGTGATTTTCCTTACCTTCAGGTCTGACTCTCTCCCCAAATCCACACAAGCTCACTCAATAAACACCAGTAGGGAAGGGCTTGAAGGCAAGAGGAAGGAACAAACATTTATTAAGCACCTACTATGTGCTAGACACTGCAAAATGCTTTATGATTATCATCTCCTTTGCCTTTAAGATCAGATATGGAAGCCTCTAGTTAAGCACTTCTCAACCTTCCCCTTCCTACCTTTCCAGTTTTCTTAAATTTTCCTTTCTCTCCATACCCTCTCCAAGGCAGGTACGCCAGCCCCCTTGTTCTTCCAGTATGATTGTCCCAGTAATCCCTCCCACCTTCATCTCCAACTCCTGCCTTCTCTGGCTTTCTTCAAGACTGCACCAAATCCCACCTCCTCGATGCTTTTCCCAGTCCTCTCCATGCCGGACACCTTCCCCTAGTTCCTTCCCCTCTCAGAGTCCCTTCCTTATTCTCCATCTGTATCTTGTGTTACCTGCTTATTTTTTATAGGTTTCCCTATTAGAATGTGAGATCCTTGAAGACAAAGTAGTGTTTTTGCCTTTTTTTTTTTTTTGTATCCTCAGCAATTAACACAGTAAACACTTAATACACGTCTGTGGACTGACCAGTCATGACAAGGCTTTTTTTTTCAGGACTAAGTAGCTAGGATCCCTTCCAACCTGGGGATTTTGTGATAACACCTAAAAGTGGTTTTTTAAGATCAGAAGAATGGTGATTGGAGTTGGTTAGGATTTACCATGTGTGATTTAGGTTCAGACAGGGTAAGAGAGAATGTCATTTAAGACCCAGCTGCTTCTTTTTTTTTTTTTTTTTTTTTTTGCTTTTTGGCTGAGGCAATTGGGGTCAGGGTCACACAGCTAGCAAGTGTCTGAGACCAGATTTGAACTCAAGTCCTCCTGACTTCAGGGCTGGTGCTCTAGCCACTGCACCCTCTAGCTGCCCCAAGACCCAGCTTCTTAACCCGTGGGTCGCAGCCCCATCTGGGGATCTGGCAACTGAATTGGTGGTCGTAAAATTATTGTTTATTAGTAATAAGTATTTGATTTTTAAATCTATTTGATATGCCTCCACACAAGGGGTCACATAAAAATGTCTTGGGTGAAAAGGAGTGGCGAGTGGAAAAAGTGTGAGAAGCCCCCAATTTTGGGGATAGAAGGCCAGCCTTGGGATCAAGAACCAATAAACAGACAAACAAACAAACAAACAAACAAACAAACAAACAAATAAATAATATAAAATAAAATGATATTTTCCAATATTAAACCCCTGTAATGTAGCAGAAAGTGTATTAGGCTCTGGAGACACGGAGCATCTTGGACTGGAGATTATATTCCGTGGGGGAGATGGCCCGAGAACTAGGGCTCCTTGCTCTCCCCCTCCCCCCCTCACGCCCCCCCAGTGCATTTCTGCTTTGCCAAGCCGAGGACAGTTCTGCTTTCTTTCCGGCAGAGGGCAGTGTTTAGTCTCCTATCCCAGCCCGAAGGCTTTCTAAGCTGCTTCTCGCTCAAAAACACATAACTAAATACATGGGTTTGAATGGCGGGGCGAATTTTAATCCCCGGGCAAGGCCTGGAAGGCCGCGTCAGCGTTTGCAGGGTAAGCCCCCCTTCCCCGGGCTGGATGACAGCTCGGCTGCACCAGTACGTTGGGGGCCGGGAGACGCCGCTCATTCGTGGTCGTCATGGCGATGACGGTTTTTCGGACTTAAGACGTGGGCTTTGTCCTCCTGGTTATCATCCTGATGACGGGTTTTATGACTAAAGATCCCCCCTTCAAACGGCGACGCAGCGAAAATGGCCCGCCGGGGGAACCGGTCCCCGCCTGGCAGCCAGCTCCGATTGGCCGAGCCCGCCTGGGCGCACAATGCCCCCTGAGCCCCGGCCGCGGAGCACGCCGGGAAGGTTCTGCCGGGACAGCCGCCTGCTGGAAGGCACGCGGGCACGGCAGCCCCCGGCCACCCGTGCCGGCTTTTATTTTTATTAGTAATGCATTTATTAGGAGCTTGCTGTATACCAGGCATCTTGTTAAAAAAAAAACGCACCACAGTCCCGACTCTCAAGGAGGCGGTGGGGAGGGAATCCAGGGCCAGCGGGGGGCTGGGGGCGCCCCCCCATCTGGGACGGAAGCCCAGGTATCGGTGGGTGGTAGTTATGACTTACGTCCTAAGGAAGGCAAGCTCCATTTCCTCCGCCCTGGTCCCGGCTCTGAAGGCAGCCAGGCGCTCAGCGGATCAGGCCTGGAATAAGGAAGACCTGGGTGTGACGGGGACGTCCCTTCACGCGTCTGCCTCAGTTTCCTCATCTGTAAAATGAGCTGCAGAAGGAAAGGCAAACCCCACCAGGAAAGGCCCACGGGCGGCCCCAGCGTGCCATGGTCCGACCAATCAGGGGTCTGGCCGATCCCCAAAACGATAACCCGAGCCCAGAAGGGGGGGTCTTCGCCCGCCATTGAGCTCTCCCAAGGCGGTTTGGGCCGGCTCCACCGCTCCACTCCAGCAGTCTCCCATTTTACAGATTAACAAGGCTGAGGGAATTTAAATGCGCTTCCAGCCATTAGCACTCAGCTTTCCTGCCCCAAACCTTTCACTTCTCCTTCTACCTCTGGGGACTCTCGCCAGGGTAAGTGAGATAACGTGTGTAAAGTGTTTTGCAAACCCTACCATTTACAGAAACACAAATGATTATTTCCCTGGCAAAGAAACAGAGTTTCTATCTGATTCCTGCCCCTCCCAGGATATTAATTGAAAACATCAAGAGTTCTGCCCGGAAGTCCATGGCCCAGCTAGAGATGGGCTGAGCCACAGGCCCTTGGGTCGCCAAGATGCCACCGGGAAAGCCGCAGAAGGCCAGGAGACCGGACGTCTCAGGACTGGAAAAGGCTTCTGGCAATGAGAATCTGCCTAAAATTGGATCCTCCGCTGGCCTTGCACCCAGGACGGCCTCTTGGCGGTATTTGGAGGCACACTGGGCAATCATTTCAAACGTGTCTGTGACTTCTGGTCAAGAAATCCCCCTACCAGGGCATCCAGGTTAGAACATGCAGAGTCAGGAAGACCCGAGTTCAAATTCAGCCTCAGGCACTCCTTACTGACTGTGTGACCCTGGGGACAAATCAGTTCTCCCATCTATGAAATAGCTAATAATATCCCCTGCTTCCTAACATTATCATGAGGATAAAATGAGACAACGTTTGTAAAGCACTTTACAAACTTTAAAATGGCATAAATACTATTATAATTAATTATATTATATATACAATTAATGTTGAATTATTATTATTTTACATATTGAAATATCATTATTAATCCTGAATTTAAAATAGAGACCCCCATATACCCTTGGGAGACACAAAATGGAAGGCCCCATGAACACTAGGCTGGACCCTCTCATGGCAAACCTAGAGGAAGCCAGGGACCAATTTGTTGAGGATGGACAGAAATGGGGGGGATTGCTATCTGCAGTGTTGGAGGGACGGTAACTGTCTTCAAATACTCAGAAGGGAAGTGGAAAGCGTAATAGGATCTCAGAACTCCAAGTAGATGAGAGGCTCATCCCTAGTCTAACCCAGGCTAGATTTTACAACTGAAGAAAAAGAAAAGTGATAAAGTGACTTTCTAAGATCCCACCGCTAGGAAAGGATGAGAAATTCAAGTGTAAAAGGCAGAATAAACACGTCCTGAGCTAGTCCAGAAATTGAATAAGGTATAATGACAAGACGCCGAATTTTGTCTCAGCACAAGAAAGTGATGAGGTAGCTGGGTGGCTCAGTGGATGCAGCCAGGAAGGCCTGACTCCAAATTCTGTGTGACCCTGGGCAGATCCCTTCGTCTCTGTTCGCCTTAGTCCAATGGAGAAGGAAATGCAAATGGCTCCAGTACCTTTGCCCAGAGAACCCCAAGAAAATGTAGAGTTGGACACAATTAAACACAACTAAATAAAAAGGTATTTTCTGATCAGCAGAGCCTTGGGAAACTGAAGGAGCTTCCTCCAGCAGCATTCAAGCAGGGGGTCAAGGAAGACATCTGAAGTGTCTTGTAAAAAAAGGGCATTTTAAATAATGTTCAATTGTCCCAGTGACCGTGAGCAGGACTGCTGCTTTTATTATTTGCTTGATCCGGGTTGGGGTTTGCAGTTTTAGGGCATCCCTAGTCACCAGCACCCCGTCCTGGCTGGGATTGAATGATAAAGCAGAAATCCAACCAGTTTGGGGCTTGTTTGGTGGATAAAATGATGGCTTTGTTCCCCCCCCCCCCATGACAGGGGAGAAAAGGCCACTCTTGGTTTCTACCTCTGAGGGATGGAAGGCCAGTCTTTAAAAATCCCCATCTTTTTCTCTTTTCCATTTACCAGCATGCACAAGGGCAGGGCAAACACTCTGCTCCAGGCTGTGATGGCTTAATTGATGGCTCCTAAGTGCTCTGGAAAGCTAGAAAATGACCTCCTGTTAAGTTAATGGATCACACCAGCTTCCCTGGGAAGCCGGGCTTAGGACAAATGGACAGCTTAAAATTGGGACTCTCCCAGAGGGCGACTTCTGTCGGTTTTAGTTACTCCCTTCTCCGCTCTGAGCCTCCATCATCCAGCCCCTATCGGGTCCAGTTCTGACAAATATGGCCGCTCTGCCAACTTAGACCCTGGGATGCAGTGCAAAACCAGCCGGGTGGCGAGCATTAATTAGGCACCTACAGTATACCCGGCATTGTGCTGAGAGCTGGGGATGCAAAGCGTGACAAAAGCCCAGTTTCTGCCCCAAGGAGCTCATGTTCTAATTGAGGGGAAAAGCAACAGGCAAATAGGTAATACCTGAGATCTGCAGACGAGATGGGGGTCTGCAGGAGGCAGAGATGAGGAGAGAGAAGGGAGCGGACGGAGGAAAAGGACTTTGTAGAGAGAGGGAATGTCCTATTTGGGTAATGGCAGGAGCTCCATTCTGGCTTGGGGTGGACAGGAAATACTGAATTAGGAGGTGGAGGACCTGGGTGAGACTCCCTCTGTCACTCCATCCCCCTACCCCGGCCTCCTTTCCTCCTCTGTAAAATGAAGGGATTGCACTAGAACACCCTTTAGGATCCCTTTCTGAAAATGACCCCAAGTCCCAGGGATCCCCAGAAGTCATTTTTATCATCTTCCAGTCTCTAGTCTGCCTCCTTCTATCAGAATCTTCAAGCACTTCCTATAAACTCAAAGAAAAAAATAAAAATGCTTTTCCTCAGGGAATCTTACACTCTATTAAAGGAGTCAAAATGATATATGTGTGTGTGTGTATATATATTTATATCTCCATCTTCCAAAAAATAACCGTAATTTGGAGAGGAAGGAGCTGGGGGGCCTGAGAAAGACTTGCCCTGGAAGCTAGCATTAGAGTTGAATCTTGAATAAATTCTGAGAGGATTCTAGACCTGGGGGCAGCCCGAAGAAAGACAGGGGCTACGGTGTCGTGTGGAAGAAATGGCAAGATGGTCAGGCCGGACCATCCAGTGGGAGAACAGGAAGAAAGGATGATGAGGCTGAAAAGATGGCCAGGAGCATCAAATGCCCACAGACACTCCTCCCATCCCGACCGCTTCATTAGCAGAGGTTTGGGTTTCCACATCTGGCATGTAACATAAAAACATTTGCTAAGCTGGACAGTTTTTTAAAAGAATTCTTTGTTCTAAGGGATGGCTTACCTGGGAATGGGGAGAAGGAGGTCGGGGGCAGATTTAAGCAAATGCCCAAATGAGAAGCTTCTATTTCACTTTAGAAGTAGTAGGATGGAGCAGCTAGGTGGTGCAGTGGTTAGAGCGCCAGCCCTGAAATCAGGAGGAGCTGAGTTCTAATCTGGTCTCAGACACTTAAGATTCCCTAGCTGTGTGACCCTGGGCAAGTCACTTAACCTCAATTGCCTCAGCAAAAATAAATAAATAACTAAAAAGAAGCAGTAAGATTATTGAGGAAGAGAATCACAGGGTCCAATTGATGTTTGAGCCAAATCACTTGGACAGCTATTTAGCTGTCAGTATGAGGCAGGAGATCAGAGTAGGTGACAAGGATCTAAATGGCAGTGTGAGCAGAGAAGAGCTGGAGGGAAGAGATAGGAAGGGAGAAAATGGCAAGGCCTGGCGCCTGGTTGGATGGGACGGGACAGAGCTCAGTTTTGAATCTGTTGAGTGAGAGATGACTGTGAGATATCTGCCCCAAATGTCTACCTGGTGATGAGGTTCAGGAGACAAGAGAGATGGAGAGCCATCCACATTGAGAGGAGAAGTAAGCCCAGGACAAGTGGTGAGAGAGTCAGGAGGGGTTCTGGGCAAAGTCTTGGGGAACCCCCAAATTGGGGGGGGCAGCATGTGGATGATGGATCAGTAAAGGAAATAACTGAAGGGTCGGATCAGGAAGATCTGAGTCCCAAATACCTGGAGAAGAGATAGAATCTAGGTGGACTGAGTTAAGAGAAGAGATCATTCATTACTGTGGAGACCGGTCAGTCAACAGCATTTAAGAAGCACCTACTATGCGCTAAGCACTGGGTAGGAGTACTATCAGGAGCTCAAGATCTAATGGGTTAGACAGGCTAAAGACAGGACAGATGGGGAGTAATCACCAGAAGAATCAAGGACACAACTGGGAAAGCCTTCTTATTGAATGGGGGATTTTAGCTGGAACTTGGAGGAGCCTGGGAGACCAGTTTCAATTGAGTAAAGAGGCCTTTGAACCATGGGAGTCTCTTTTGGAAAACCTTTAAAGAGATTCCTTTCTGTCCTTGGCCCAAACAAATCATTAATCTTGCCTTTCCTCCTACAAAAATAGGGAGGGAAAAATCCTAAATGGAAAGAGAGAGGAAAGAGGAGACGCTGGATTTGGAGTCGGAGAATCTTGGCGCTTGTAGCCTTACCCACTTCTCTGTTCCTCAGTTTCCTCAAATGTCAGAGGAATTACCTCCCTTCTCCTGAAACTCTGAGTCTGGCCCCTGGACCCAGCGGGCTCTGGAGAAGAAAGCCCTCCCTCACTGGCACGTCATGGCGTCACCTCCCCGATGTCACGGTCAAGAACGAAGGACAAACATCTGCGTGGCACTGTGCCAGTTTTATGGCAGTGGCGGTGATATTTGGTGGGAAGGAACCCGGTGGAATGGGCTAGTTCCCTTAGGAAATTCGGTTCGGACCAGGGGAAAGTAACCCAAAGAAGGTGGCTCCGTGTCCCTTGGAAGCACAAGGAAATCTGTACCCTCTGAAAAAAAAAGACAAAGTGTGAACGATGAGTGTGGACAGGTTCCAAAGAGTGGACCGTGGCAGAGGCTGGAGCCCAGAAGTCCAGCCCCCTCGGGCTGCAGGGAACTTCTTTCAGCACCAGCAATCTCCCCCAAGTGGGCCTGACTTCCTGCCTCAGTTCCCCGGAGGGGTCTGCAGTGTGACCCAGGAGCGATTTCTCTCTCTCTCTGGTTTCTTGAATGTGGGTAAATCACCCATTTGTTTAACCCTGCAGCTCAGTTTCTGATCCCTCTTTAACACTGCCCAAAAAGTGGGGGGTCAGGGGAAGGGGGTAACTCTCTCCGGGGCCTTCTGAACCAAGCGCTTCAATCCTCAGTGACCCACTGATAAATGAATCGCCTAAGAACACACTAGTCTATTTTTATAAACTTTTCTGGGTTGTGGGTTTTTTTTGGGGGGGGGGCTATTTTGTTTGCAGCAGTAAGGATACAGATTCAATGCCTGTAAGTGGAAGGCAAGCTTCCTGGGGTGAAAGAAGTGAAAATGGCCGGCAATACCTTTGGAGGCGGCTCCATCCTGATGGAATGGCCCCCGTGCCCCAAGCCTGGGTCATCGGCCGCCCTCTCTAAAAACGCCTCGTGCTGTAAGAGCTGCTATTTCTGTTTCAGGTTCCCAAGGGCTTTACTGATTTCTCACCTGTCTATTAAGAGCATTCTCCATCGAGATTATCCTGATTTGGGGCAGCTGGGTGGCGCAGTGGGTAGAGCACCAGCCCTGAAGTCAGGAGGATCTGAGTTCTAATCTGGTCTCAGACACTTAAAACTTTCTGGCTGTGTGACCCAGGGCAAGTCACTTAACCCCTATTGCCTCAGGAAAAAAATTAAAAAACAAATAATAATAATAATAATAAAAGGCCTTCCACCAATTGATGACAAGTGCATTAATATTTGCAAAAACCCTTTACAAATATTATCTCATTTGATCCTTACAACAACTCTGGGAGGTAAGTGCTACTAATTATCCCTATTATACAGATGGGAAAACTGAGGCAGACAGAAATTACTGACTGGCCCAGGGTCCCATAGCTATTAAGTGGTTAAGGCTGACTCCACCCCCTCAGCTAGCTTTGTGTACCCCCTTGCCCTCCGTGCCCCTGTCTTTTCTCAGTGCCCAGTGTGACTGTGGCTCCTTTCCAGAGGGTTTGAGAATAAAACCAGCCGACCTCCTCCTCCGTCCCCTCCCACCCAGTCCTTGGGCTAGCTTCTCTCTAGGAAATGCCCGGGTTTCCTGTTTCCCCCCTTTGTTCCTGGCTGTGCCCGTGGATGTCGTTCCTGGGGACGCGGGGGACTCTAGCTGGATCTGAGTGCCAGACGTCGGGGACAAACTGTCGGCCCGCTTCTTTCCAGACGGACGGCCAGGGAAGGAGAGCAGAGCCAGAGAACGCAGGGCCCGTTGGGGAAGACATCCAGATGCTGGTCTTTGGCCAGAATCCGAAGCGGGAGGCCCAGCAGCCCCGTCCCCCGAAGGCCTTTCTCCTTTCCAACACAGACTCCAAAGGCCGGATGTCTCTTCTCTGCATTTGGACATCAGGCTTTGTTTCCAGAGAACAAGAGGAACTGGGACTGAAAGGTCTCTGACAGTTTCTAGGAAAAACACTTTGTCCTCAGCTCCAGCGAGCCGGCCTTAAATACAGATGAACTCGTCCCTGAACCCCCAGAATGATGCGGGGGGGGGACTTCCTCTTCAAAAGAACTTAACCTTTTACTTGTGCCTTTTGTTTTGACTTCACAGCAGTTTCCTCTCATGGAAACTGCTTCACACACACACACACACACACACACACACACACACACACACACAGAGTGAACTTTCCCTGGCACCAAAAAACCCAAAACAAGAGTTAAGCAAAACCAACCAATGATTTGTCCGGATCTTATTGTATATGCAGCATTTAGCATCCATAGTCCCCCACCTCTCAAAGGAAAGGAGGGATGCTGTATTTCTTCTTTACTGGAAAGGAAAACATCATATCATATTTAATATTTGTCTCCCTAGAGACTAACATAGTACCTTATAAATAGTAGTTGCTCCACAGGTATTTCTACAGTTAAAGCAAGCAAAAATGAGACTTTTCCGTGGTGGCGGAAAATCAGTGGCCACACAGAGCCACTTAGGTTCTAAGGACGTCACTTTGAGCCATGTTTCTTTCTCATCAAGACATTTCTTATGGTTAGAATATTTCACAGCAAAATCCCTCAGTACTGTCTGTAGTGCAGTCAGTGCTTCTCAGTATCTTTAGACTATGAAAAATTATTGAGGATCTGTCCAAAGAGTTTTTGTTTCTGTGGATGATATTTATAAATATTGACCATATTAGACATAACAACTCATTTTGTATTTGTAAACTCTCTAAAAGGGTTTCAGAGACTCCCTCGGGATTCTCTGGACCACACTTTGAGAACCACTGCAAGAGTGGTTCTCTCTCTCTCTCTCTCTCTCTCTCTCTCTCTCTCTCTC
>JAJPUD010005070.1:1449-15472 GCA_023553655.1 Myrmecobius fasciatus | reverse complement strand
CTTTCTTTCTTTCTTTCTTTCTTTCTTTCTTTCTTTCTTTCTTTCTTCTTCCTTCTGATAATAATAACAGTATATGTATATATCTATGTATATCTATGTATATGTATATGTATATGTATATCTATATCTATATCTATATATACACACACACACACACACACACACATACATAGTGGTTCCTACACACAGGAAATGGCCCCAGAATTTAGTGGCCCGTGTATTTGTTAACAAGTGGAAGACATTGCACGTTTGGCGCCAGGAGACGCCATCCTAAGGTAAGGGCTTGGAATGGTGAGGTGTGAGGTTTCCAAAGGAAAGGGGGCAGGGCCTGGGGGAGGGAGGCTTGGCAGAGGCAGGGAGGCCCAGCCACAAATAATACTCTAGAGAAGCTCTCCTTGGTGGTTGTCAGGACTGAGCCTAGAAGAGACAAAGAATGACTGACTCTCCGCTCCCTTGTCTGCCACAGCAAAACAGTCACTTTCCAATTTCCTCCATTATTTTTCTGGGGAGCACAACGGCATGGAGGCTGTTGGGGAGCACTCCTGCTCCCCTCTCCCCTCTGGAGTCTACGGAGGCTTCGGCTCAGACTTCCAGTGATCCAGCAGACCCTTGTAGGTCCCTGTGGATTTGCCCTTTGGGGTCGGTGGGCATGGGGAGGGTCCCGATGGGGGGGCTGCCCACTTTCAGAGAGGGAAAGCTCTGTGGGAGCACTCTCTCTTCTGCCCACAAACGTGTCAGGACCATTTCCAGGATGAGGGGTGGGGAGAGCGCAATTGCTCCCTGACACCCCCACCAGCTCTGGCGGCCGCTGACACACTCTGGCCAGGTGCGCCTCAGAGCGGATTCTCCGCATTTGTGACTCTTTCCCAGAGCACAGGTGACTCAGGGGCACTCCTGAAAGGCGGATGCTCTGACCCTTTGTGGGTGGCTCAGGGGAGGGGGCGCAGGCCCGGGAGCAGGAGCACTCCTCTTCCTGAGTTTACATTTGACACTGTGTGATCCTGGGCAAGTCACTTAACCTTTTACAGCTTCCTCAAGGGCAAAATGAAGGGGAGAAGGAGGCGGCAGACTGCTCCCCCAAGTGAATCGGAAGCTTTTTAGATGCATCTGAGAGGTGGAGGAAGGGCTCCTGAGCTCTAGGTCCAGCTGTCCAGCAGGAGGGGAGCCCCGGGCAAATTCTCGGAAGGGAGGATGATCAGAGACTCAAGGAGGACCCTTGCCCCGGGTTGCTGGAAGCAATGGCCCCTGAGACAGTAGAGGTCCAAGGGGGGTGTCTGGTTCATTGTCCAGCAGAGAGGCTCATGGGTTAATGCTGAAATCCCCCCCCCCAGAGGAGTTTCTCTCTTATATTTGAACATCTGTCGATGAACGTTTGTGTTTTCGGCATCTCCCTGTGGCGGGTGCCAGGCGGACTTTGCCAGCTGTGGGCCTTGAGGCCCCCCACGAGCGCATTAGATTTGTATTTATTCTGTAGGTGACTCCCCCAGGTGCTTCCTGGGCTTCCCTGGGTGCCTGGCAGAGAGAGGCTCATTCTTTGCACTTGTAAAGGCAACGAAAGGGACTTCTTCCTCGTTCCCTATGGAGGGGCCGTTTCATGTCCTCGTGTATGTGTAAATAAAGGGGGGGCTGCACTACTGGTCCCCCTCCCAGCTGGGGCCATCAAGGAACGGAGAGAGCGGCTCCCGTGGCGGGCGGCCCATTCCCGGCTCCCATCCTGGTTACCCGCAGGCCCTTCTGCTTGTTTGTGGATTCAAGGTCAGAGCAGGGGGGCTCAGGAAGGGGACGGTGCGTCCCGCGGGCGCCCCTGGAAGTTCCCCTGACGGGAGCACGTCTCTGTGCACTTTCCCTGTGTTGGGACTGCTGGGAAGGGAGCCAGAAGGTCAGGGAGCTGGAGCTGCTCTTCCTGCTTTTGTGAGGGTGTTGGCCTTGGTGCCCTCCTGCTGAGAGGGGCCCCGAAAGGCTGGATGTGGAAGAAGGGCAGTTGTATGCAATGGGGGGGAGGGGCAATGCAACCTGGGGGGGGCAATAAACCTGGGGGGTGCAGATACAACCTGGGGGGCAATAAACCTGGGGGGTGCACATACAAGCTGGGGGGGTGCTCCGGTTCCTGAGAGTTGCTCTGAGACCCCTCCCGTCACCCTCAGGTCTGAGATCCCCAGAAGAATTGAGAACCCCACACTGTTCCGGGGACTATCTGGTTTATTATTGGTCATAACCGCCGGGAGTCCTACGGCTTGCCGAGGACTTTACAAGCAGCGCTTTATTCGCTCCTCCCGGCAGCCCTGGGATTTAGATCCGGGTTAGTGTTGCTCCCATTTCAGAGGAGAAAATCAAGTTTAGGGCCGCCGTGGCTTGTGGCGAGCCGTGAGCGGCCCAGACGCGCCTGGCCGCCAGTCCTTCCTGGATCCTCGCTCCCTTCCTCCGCCTGGCGGTCTGGGGATCACGGACCGAAGCAAATGCGCGGCCCCTGGCCAGAAACGGTTGGAGGCAGTGTAGCCCACGGCCCGGATCCCTTCTCCGAGACTGGCCAGTGCGCCGGAGCCAGTGGCCTGCTGGGTTTGGGGCGCACAAGGCCCAGACTCGAATCCCGCCGCCTCAGGCCCGGCAGACGTGACTTTGCGGGCTCTGGGGGGAAGCAGCGATGTCCCTCCCCCCGGGACTGTTCTCAGCGCCCCCGCCGCTTGTCCCCCTGTTCTTATTTAGGGGTCTGGCACCGTTGGCTCCGTGACCCCGGGTGAGTCTGACAGCTCACCGCCCTGAGCAACAGGAAGAGGGAAAGGCCCGGGGCGCAGGAAGTACCGGGCACCTGGGCCATTGTCCGCGTGGGGGTCACGGGCCCTCCCCAGCACAACCTTCCCACAGCGGTCACGAGGCGCCGTCTCTGGCAGCGGCCGCCTGGTGTGAAGAGAACAGGCAGAATTAAACCCATTTCCTAGCCTGGGAAACTGAGGTTCCTCCTGGCCGTCATTTACACCTTGGCACAGTCTGCGCGGGCCAAAAGCCCCCCCACCTCCCGTCTCCTTTCCCTTCCCCCACTGTGCCACGTGGCCTTCCCTGAAATAGAGCCACATTTGCGGCGAACCATAAAGAGCCAGGGAACCATAGTGAGTGACACGGCCCGAGTCCGTGGGGGGTGAGGCTGTGAGTGTGGCAGAGTGTGAATGAGTGAGTGTGGCAGAATGTGCCAGCCTCTGCACCCAGGACCTGGCACCGGATTGCCCGTGGGCCCGGGTCGTCCTGCACAGGACCTCGGCTGGGCCAGGCCGGGACCAGGCTCACGGCCCAGGGACCCCCACCGCTGGACGGGGAGCCGCCGCCTGATGGACTGCTTTGGGCTCGAACCCGTGTCCGGGGAAAGACCCCTTAAAACTGGCCGCGCGTGGAGAATGCCGAGGCCGCTGCGTGAGGAATCGCAAAGGGGGGAGAGCTCAGGAAGGGAGTGCACCCACGTGCGCACACTCACACGCACACTCACGTGCACACCCACGCACACACAGACACGTGACAAAACAGAAGCCATTCCAAGGTCTATACCAGAGGCCTCCTCCCACTGCGTCAGTCCCCTACTTTTCCGCTCAGTCATTCAGTCAGCTCCCCCTGTCCCCCGCCGCCCGCTGTCGGGCCCACCTCCTGCCATTCTGTCCGCAGACTAGGGTGAGCGCCGTTGTCAGATGTCCTGCTACAATCCAGGTGCGCTCTGGGGGAAATTGCCCCAATTTACCGGCTTAGTGCAAAAGGGAGAGGGATTATCTTAGTGACCGCTTGTGACAACGGCTCCGGCTCCCACTGACCTCCGCCTTTCCTGGGTGGTCGGGAAGCGGCCCTTTGCCAGGACATTCTAATGGTTTTCTAGGCACCCGAGCCCAAGCCCATGGTGACGGGAGAACCTCTTTCCCTTTGGGGAACGAGCTCTGGCCCCGTGACACCTCCTGCCCGCTCCGGGACCAGCAGCGGCCGCCAGTCACACCTACAAGGCTGCCCGTCGCTCGGACGTTGCATCCGGACCAGGCGACGCGCGCTCTCCCCAGGGACAGCTAGGTGCGTTTTGGGCGTCTCTTCCTTCCCTCTGGGTTTCCATTCTCTCTCCACCTTTTGCCCTCACTCAGAACATTCTTTTTGGCAGATAAACACCCCAGAGCTTTGCCAGGGCCCCGTGGCTCCTGAGCCGGCCACACCCAGAACTGGGGCAGGAAGAGGAAGGAAAGGAGCGGGGGGCAGGGGGGCTGCCCTTCCTGCCCTCGGACAGGGCACAGGCCTTGGACACTTCATCAGATCTTTGTGCCGCCCGTCTCCTAGTGGCAGCACTTCCGAGGAGGATCCTCTCGCAGCTCAGCCAGTCCGCCCCGGAGGGACGGGCACAGCCCTCATGAGCGGCCCTTCTAGAGCCGCCACAGCTTGTTCTCCTGGCTCGGCTGGAGATGACTAGGAAATTCCCTCCCCACAGAGAGGGACCTGAGAGGATCTCAGTGAGTGCTGGCTGAGAAAACCGACGCATCCGGCTGTTGGGGGGTGGCTGCCTCCGGCCTGTTAGCTCCCGTCACCCCAAGCAGAGGTCCGCCCTCTGACCCCAACATGGCGGCAGCAGTGACGAAGGACAAGCATTTTAACTAGCACCTGCCACGTGCCAACGTTCTGCCAGGCACTTTACTAATGGCATTTACTTTCATCATAAAGTCCTCAGCCCGTTCTGGGTTGTAGCTTTTCTAACACTTTGTTTTTGCCCTCGGTGCCTTTCATTTCCTTTACTCTGTATTTAGACCTTAGGGAAGGAGCCCGGAGATCCCTTCTCACCCTGTGAGTCAATGAAGTGGTCAAGGACTCTTCAACCAAGTTTTTTGGTCAAGACTTTTAGTGACAAAGCACATCCGCCACTGTTTCTGTTTGTCGTCCCACGTTGTGTTCGCTGGAATTACTCAAGCAAGTTGATCAAGTTTGTGTCATATCTGGGTTCCAGAGGAAGGAAGGAGAAAAGAAAAGAATAGGAAGGAAGGAAGAGAGGAAAGAAGGAAGGGAAGGAAGGAAAAAAGGAGGGAAGGATGGGAAAAGGGAGGAAAGAAGGAAGGAAGGAAGGAAGGAAGGAAGGAAGGAAGGAAGGAAGGAAGGAAGGAGGGAGGGAGGGAGGGAGGGAGGCAGGGAGCACTTACTAAGGCCCTATTATGTACTAGGTACTGGACTAAGCAATTTACAATTATTTTCTCATTTAACCCTTACAGCAATCCTGAAAGGGGGAGATACTATTGTGACCACATTATAACTGAGAAAACTGAGGCAGACACAGGTTAAATGTGTCTTAGTGTCTATGGGCAGATTTGAACTCAGGACTTCTGGATTGTAGGTCTAGTGCTCTATCCTGTGTATCAGTTAGCTGCCTCTATGGACAGACCAACTTATTAATAACAGTGATGATGATTATGACGCTGATGAGGAAGCGGAGGAAGTCTAGCTTTTATAAAGAGCTTTACAAGACTACGAAGCATTTTCCTTATGTCTCACTTTGTCCTTATAGCAGTAGGTGGGTACTGTCATTAACAGCCTTGTATAAATAAGGAACCTGAGAGCAAGGGAGATCAGGTGACTTGTCAATGTCACAAAAGCATTAAGTGTTTGAGGCTGAATTTGAATTCAGATCTTCCTGAACCCAAGTCCAATACTCTAGTAGTTCAATATGCAAATAAATCTGAATATAAGATCCTTTCTGCTGGTCTACTTCCTTTTTTATCTTTAACCCTGTACATAATAGGCCCTTAAGAAATGCTTGTCAGACCCTGAGGTACCACTACACACCTGTCAGATTGGCTAAAAATGACAGGAAAAGTTAATGATGAATGTTGGAGGGGATGTGGGAAAACTGGGACACTAATACATTGTTTGGTGGAGCTGTGAACGGATACAGCCATTCTGGAGAGCAATTTGGAGCTACGCTCAAAAAGTGATCAAACTATGCGTACCCTTTGACCCAGCAGTGTTTCTATTGGGCTTATATCCCAAAGAGATCATAAAGGAAGGAAAGGGGCCCACATGTGCAAGAATGTTTGTGGCAGCCCTTTTTGTAGTGGCTAGAAACTGGAAACTGAAGGGATGCCCATCAATTGGAGAATGGCTGAATAAATGATGGTATATGAATGTTATGGAATATTATTATTTTGTGAGAAACGACCAGCAGGACGATTTCAGAGAGGCCTGGAGAGACTTGCAGGAACTGATGCTGAGTGAAATGAGCAGAACCAGGAGATCATTATACACAGCAAAAACAAGACTATATGATAATCAATTCTGATGGACACGGCTCTCTTCAACAATGAAATGTTTCAAACCACTTCCAATTGTTCGGTGAAGAGAGCCATATACACGCAGAGAGAGGGATGCGAAATGTGGACCACAATATAACATTTTCATGCTCTCTATCAACGTTTGCTTGCATTGTGTTTCCTTTCTCTGATTTTTCTTTCTTGTAGTTACGGTTTTTCTTGCACAACAATGATAAGGGTGGAAATATGTATACATCTATTCGATTTGTCAAGTATTTTAACATAATTAACATGTAGTGGATTTCCTGCCATCTAGGGGAGGGGTGGGGAGTAGGGAGGAAAAACTTGTAACAGAAAGCTTTGTAAGGGTTAATGTTGAAGAATTACCCATACATAGGTTTTGCAAATAAAATTTTAAAAATTTAAAAAAAAAAGAAATGCTTGTCAGGGCACGGTAATGTCGCCAACCTCTTTTAGTTTTGCCTTCTCTTCTTCCTCAAACTTCCTCCTCGAGGTGCCCAGATATGGGAGCCAAAGCAAACCATTTGTCTTGGCCAGGTCTGAGCATTGTGTCCTCTGGGTGACTTCAGAGGCTTTGAGCTGTCACGGGAACACATGCAACTTGACCCGTTCTTAAATAAATAACCGTCTGCCGTGAAGGACAAATGGTTCTGCCATTAGAAGCATCAGTGCTGAAGAAATGAAGCCCTCAATGTCGGAAGGCTCTGGATAGACAGATGCACTAATGCGGCGGGGGTTCATTGTTCTGGAAATCAGCTAGAACCATGGGAGGAAAATGGCGTGACCATTGCTGTCCTTCAGATCAGCCTTGCCACTTAATCCGGTCCCCAAGACGGTCAGCCTCCATGACTTTCTGTCATCCCTAAGCCGATGAGCTCCAGATCTTGATGTCCGAGCCCCGTCTCTCCTCCAAGCTCCGACCCCAAATCACCAGCCCCCGAAGGGACATTTCTAACCGTATGTTCCAGAGCCACCTTAAACTCCACATCTAAATTCTGACTCCTTCTCTTTCCTCCTAAAGCCTTCCCCTTCCCAACCCAGCCCAGCCATCCTGCCAGGGCTCAGGTTCACAGTCCCACATCATTCTGGCCCCTCGCTC
Organism: Myrmecobius fasciatus; assembly: GCA_023553655.1. Taxonomy (NCBI): domain Eukaryota; kingdom Metazoa; phylum Chordata; class Mammalia; order Dasyuromorphia; family Myrmecobiidae; genus Myrmecobius; species Myrmecobius fasciatus. The sequence continues at coordinate 8,104 of JAJPUD010005070.1, read as the reverse complement.
TCCATACCCCTCAGACCACTCAGAACAGCTCTATTGAATAGCAAAGAACTGCACATAAACAGCTCCCCTCAGCTGGGGCTCAGCTAAGTGTTCCTAGTGGAGTCTCCTTGTTCATATGAAATGACTGAGAGGCAGAATTCAGAGAAACAGGAGGATTTGCATGAACTGATGGCGTAGCACCAAGTGTCAGACGTGACCCACGCAGTGATTATAAAAACGCCAAACAAAGAGCGTTCCAAGGAAGGCAAAGTGATGGCCCTTCTCGGGGCTGCAGGACAGACAGACAGACAGCCCTTCTCTCAGCAGGAAGAGATCACGGCTATAGGATGCCGCATGTGCATGCAGTCAGATGCTGTCACTGCATTATTTGGTTTTATTTAACTGTCTTTCTTTGCTACCAGAGAAAGCTCAAACTTGGAATTGCAGGTTCTTAATCTAGTCATGACTGGGATGTAAAATAAAGGCATCTATAAGGAGAAGAAAGGCCTCTTTCTTCAGATTAAGGGGTGATGCTGCCCGTGACCCCGGTTATTGGGCAGCCTGAGGCTGGCAGGATGCTTGAACTCAGAAGTGCCCAACTGCATGGGAACGTGATTAGCCATCTTCTCTGAATCTGGCACTAACGTGGTGGGCGCCCAGGAGTAGGGGGACTGCCAGGCTCTCTAAGGAGGGCAGACACAGCCCAGACTGGAAGCAGAGCCGGCGAAAATTCCCACGATGACCAGTAGTGAGTGCCCATGAGGAGAAGCAGACATCCAGTCTGGAAAAGATAATTTTTTAAATGCAGGGAGAGGAGGGGGAAAGGGAGAAGAGAGGAGAGGGAGAGAGAGAAAGAGAGAGAAGAGAGGGGGAGAATGGAAAGGGAGAAAGAAAGGGCAAGAGAAAGAGAGAGAGAAAAAGAGAGAGACAGAAACAAAGACAGAGAGAAAAGACAGAGACAGAAAAAAGAGAGAGAGAAAAAAGAAAGACAGAGACAGAGAGAAAAGACAGAGACAGAGAAAAGAGACAGAGACAGAGAGAAAAGACAGAGACAGAGAAAAGAGAGAGACAGAGAGACAGATAGAAAAAAGAGAGACACACAGAGAGAGACAGAGACAGAGACAGAGAGAGAGAGAGAGAGAGGAGGGAGAGAGAGAGAGAGAGAGAGAGAGAGAGAGAGAGGGAGAGAGGAGGGAGAGAGAGAGAGAGAAAGAGAGAGAGAGAGAGAGAGGGAGGGAGAGAGAGAGAGAGAGAGGAGGGAGAGAGAGAGAGAGAAAGAGAGAGAGAGAGAGAGAGAGAGGGAGGGAGAGAGAGAGAGAGAAAAGAGAGGCAGAGACAGAGAAGAGAGAGAGAAAAGAGAGGCAGAGAGAGAGATACAGACAGAGAGGCAGAGAGACAGAGAGAAAAGAGAGAAACAGAGAGAAGAGAGTTATTCCTTGCTGATAATTGATGTATCCCCTTGTGTTGTATAGACAGCTGATCATTTTGCCTATTTTTAGTCCCAAGTCTGCTTGAGAGAAATGTGGAAGAAATCAGTATTCTTTGCCAGTCTCCAGGTCCAAACCTCGAGTCCTCCTGGAGAAATGACTATTTACAGGAAAGCCTCTTTCACTAATGACTCCTACATTTCCCCACACCCTGATTTCCTCTCGGCCCCAGTGCAGATTGCGATCCCTCTGGGGCTCAGGGGGTCTCTGAGAGTCTCCAGGGCCAAGCAGTTGGTCCCCGGCCTTGTCTGGGACCACGAGGCTGTCCTTGAGATCATTCTGGCTGGGCAGGACTTCCTGGAGCTCGTGCCCCATGGGCACAATCTTGGCAAAGCCCGGATCACCCGCATCTTGCTCAGCCTCTGGTGAGGGCTTCGGGAAAAGCTGCCACGGAACAAATGTGATTTAATCCGCTTGCCAGCCTGCAGTGGGCAGGGAAGGTGGCTAGGCTGGTTGGGCAGAGATGGGCAGTCCTTAGGCTGAGGAGCCCGGCCCTTATCTTTGCTCCCGTGGCTGATCCTGGGCATGGGATGAGAGGGATGGGCACGGTGCCGTCCAGCAGTTAGGAGCACTGAGGTTCAATCGAAAGGCTTAGGGATTTAGAGGGAAAGGATCCTTCCCCTGTCACTTGCTACTGGTGTGAGTATGGGCAACTCAATCAATCTACCTCCATGGGCCTCAGTTTCCCTCTCTGTAAAGTGACGGGGAGCCTTGTCCCTTCCAGGGGGGTGCCCATGATTTTTGGGAAGGCAGGATTCTCCTTTGGGCAGACAAATTGGGGCTTCCCCTGCCCTCACTCTGGTCTGGCCACATTGCCCTTCTCTTTCTGCCTCATAAGCCACATGCCCCCTGGGTCTCTGGGCCCCACTCTGGGCCCTCACGTGCCCCCTTTTGGGGCACACGGGCCCTTCTGGTGCCCCTGCTCCCTGGCACTCATTGAACACTTTTTGTATTGATTCTGTGTGCATTTATTCTACCTCTACTTAGATACTCACACACTGTCTACCCCATTAGCATGAGATGGTTTCATCCAGTGCCCAGCACATAGTAGGTGATTAATAAGTGCTTGTCGATTGCTTGCTTGACCCCTTCATACTTACAGTAGCTCATCGTGGAGAACAGGGGAGCCAGAAAGAGAAATGAGGAGGGTCAGACCATGCCTTGGGGGTCAGTGCCCTCCACGTGTTGTAAGTCCATGGGGATGAAAGGGGACTTGGCAAAATTGGTCTAACGCCCACCCTGAGGATGGGTAGGGGTGCATGTACACGCAGAGGATCCCGGCTTCTCCAGATGTGCTCAAAGGAGGACAGAAGACAAAGGGAGGAAGGGAGGGGAGGAAGGGGGCGGCCGGTGTGATGGGCACCTGTGGGCACAGAGCCCAGCCTGGCAATCTGAAGGGCGGCTTTGTATCCAGGAGCTCAAAGCACTTTCCAAGGATGTTGTCGCATAACTGGCGTCTCTCCCCAACTTTAAGGTTCATTGATTTAGAGGTGGAAGAAAGGGACCTTAGAGGCCATTTGCTCCAGCTCCCCCCTTTACAGGGTCCTACAGCTGGTAAGGCTCTGAACTTGAACTGATGTTTTGTGACCCCAAGCCTGCCTGTCATCTACATTTTAGTTAAACATTAATCACAAGCATTTATTAAGTGCCTACTGTATACCAGGCACTAGGAAAGCAAAGACCTTGTTCTCAAGGAGCTGAATATTTAAACCAGAAGGGGGAGGGAATGGATACAGTATGTTCATATATAAATAATACAAGAGAGATACAAAAAAAAAAAAAAAAGATGGCGCCGGGGATGGGGAGTAGTGGGAGGTGCCCAACCACTAGGAAATCCGAAAAGACCTCTGAGCAAATTGGGAGGCTCTAGAGGTTCCCTGGAGGAGAGGAAGGAGAACATGCTGAGAAGGGGGGGAAACCTGGGGGAAATGGCGGCACCTTACCATGCTCTTGGGTCAGAGAGCAGACCCCCCCTCTCCTAGCCCCTCCCCATCATTTCTATGTCTCCCCCACCCAAAGAATAAACAACCTAGCTCCCCAAGGAATCCTCCCTCCTCCCTCCTCCCCACTGTGTGACTGTCTACACTCCCTGTTCTCACTGCCTCGAATCCGGCCCCAGGACCCCCGACTCGTGACCCACTTGGCCCCTCCTCCAAGGTCCCTCGCCTCCCTTTGTGGTGCGGCCAGGAGCACTGAATGCCGCGCTCAGTGTGAGCCAGGGCTTTGCGGGGAAGAGCTGAAGGCATTTTGCGAGGCTCGGAGGGCGCCCGTCACGCCGCGGTTGTGAAGCCCCCAACCACGGGCAGCCCCCGGAGATCGCCCAAGCGCTTCGGGCCCGGCTCCTTCTTCGGCTCCAGATAAGAAAGTCCCGGCCGGGTGGCCCGGATGTGGGGGTCCTGAGTCCAGGCCCCGCCTTGGCCGCTCGCGCCGGGGCCGCTGTCTCCCCACAAAGTGAAGGGGGTCTCCCGGACCCTTCCTCGTTCGGACTCCGGCACCCGATGGCCATGAACGGGTCTGCACAAACCAGGGGATCGACGCAGGAAGCCTGGAAGGGCCCTAGCGGCTGGGCGGGGGGAGCAGCCAAGGCCAAGGACAACACAGGAAGCATTTATTATGCTCCTACTGTGTGGCAGGCAGTCAGCATTTAGGTCCATCTGGGAGGGTTTCATTCCTCGCAGAGAGCAAGGGGGGGGGGGATGGTGAGACAGGACAGACACGTGTTACTAGGAAGAGGAGGAGTCTGGGAAAGGGCGGCTCCCAAAATGCTGCTCTCACCCTGCAACGGGAAGGCTAAATGTTGGGGCGCGCTCCGGCCGAGCAGGGTCCGTGAGCATCCAAGGAAAAAGGGCAGCCAGCTGTGCCCGTGCCAGCCCCCCAGTGAAGCCCCCCAGGGGAGGCCCCCCCCCTTTGTTCTCTTACCTAACTTAACTAAATGATTTAGGCTCCTTCCGCTGACTTAGCAGCCCCAAAGCACTATGGGGGGCAGACGGAGGTCTCGGTGTGAGGAGAACTGATTTTACTCCTGACCCCTCAGTCATTCTACCACTGAGTCCTGCTGTCTGTCTGACACTGTTCTCCGAATGGGGGATCCAGGGCAAGAATGACATCATCCCTGCCCCGAGGAATTGTGGGACAAAATGGCCTCCCTCCTTTTTAAAATGAACATTGTCATGTTTGCCGAACCCACCGGCCTTATTTTGTGAGGAGGGTCTTACGGCTAAAGAAACGGAGTGGGGAAAAAATGAAATGAAACGCGGGAGAAAGAAAAGAGAAATGATGGAAGGCCCTTGACTTCCAAAACTGGGCAGTTATCCCACGTGCAGACTCAGCGCATCTCCGGGAACCCCTGTGCCTTCTCTGTGAGAAGGGGAGCCGGATCCCTTACACGCTAGGAAGGCTCCCCAACTGCCCCCTACAGGGGTCCCTACAGACAGGGCCTGGTGCATCCAGGGGGACACCTGGTCTTGACTGTGGGGGTCCAAATCTTCAGGGCCTGGGACCGGAAATTATTTGAATGAGAGCACCAGGATATCTAGCAATAGCTTACTTAGCAAAGGCAATAATAATAATAACAATAACAATAATAATAATAATAGTTTTTCTCTGACTAGTCTCAAAAATGGCTTTTTCCTCACCCTCCAGGGCCTTCCTGAAGGCCGGGCCTTCCTAAACCAGGCCTTTGACGTTTGATAAATCCTTTGTGAGTGAACAAGCCCAGTTAACGTTGGGTGGTCAGCGGCCGCCCCGTTCCCTGAGCTCCTGACCCGAAAACCCCTGGGAAGGCGCTCCAGAGAAGAGGAAAAGGCCCAGAGCGGGTCAGAATGCAGATAAAGCTTTCCCCTGGTTGGAGGACTGTGGGCTGGGAGGTTGAGGCTGTCGAAGCCATTCAGCCACCATCCCCACCGAAGGGCCTTGGGGGCTGGAGTGGAGGGAGGATGAAAGGGATCCTGCCTTCTACTGCCCTCCGGTTCCCGTGGTGCCATGGCCAGCAAATAGCCAGGGGTCACCTGAGCGCCCGCCTCCCTGGCCAGACCAGGCTTCCTGGGCGCCTGCGAGCTCAAGGAGACGGCAGAGCAAGGGGGAAGTTAGTGGGGGCGACGAGCTTCTTGCCCCCCCAGCCCTCAGCTACTCTCCAAGGAAGGCGCTGGGGAAGGCTGGCTCAGAGCCCACCGAGAGAGCAAAGAGAGGAGATCAGGTGGTTCCGAGCGATGGGGAGGGGCTCCACCTCCTGCTTGACAGAATTATCCCCTGCCACTGGGTACCAGTGAAAGAGGGAGAAAGGAAGGAAGGGAGGAAGGAAAAGAGGGAGGGAGGAAGGGAAGGAGAAAAGGAGGGCAGGAGGGAGGAAGAAAAGGAGGGAAGGAAGGAAGGAAGGAAGGAAGGAAGGAAGGAAGGAAGGAAGGAAGGAAGGAAGGAAGGAAGGAAGGAAGGAAGGAAGGAAGGAAGGAACATCTATGTGCTTTGTCTGATGTTGCCAGTGAGAAAACATCCATGTGCAATCGCTTTTTAAAAATTATTCTGTGTTCTAGAAATATTTTGTGCTATGAATTAAAAACTAATGAACAATCAATATTTCTAAGCAAATAAAGCTTTGAATAAGTCCACGGCTTCTAAGTGAGGGCAAGTTAGAAGCATCTTCCCACGGACCCTGAGAATGCCCCCCGACTAGAGCCACGGCCCGCAGCACCCACAGGGAGGGCTTTGTATTTCACACACATGCTTCCAGGCCTTTTAGGGCTTGTGAAGGAACTTGTTTTGTGGAGAAAACCCAAGTCCAAGAACTGGAAGGCCTGAACTTTGCCCCCGCGTCTGGCCATGCCCTTCTGGTCGGAAGCAGACCCTCCTGGGCTGCCCCCATTCCTAATCACTAAGAACTGTTTTATTCCCCAAATGCAGCCGTTCCAGAGGGGCAGGGAGCCTGGGCTGCCTCAGTCCCTGCTCAACCAGTAAAGGAAGGTCAGGATGAGAAGAGCAGGGATGAAAGGCTCAAGCAGAGGCTTGGGGCCCGACCCAGCTCATTCCTCCTGTTGGGAACACACAAGGAAGGTCCCGGGAGGCGAGGAAAGCAGCAAGGAAGCAGCCTTGAAGGAGAGAGCCGGAGATCGGGGAAAACTTCCGGCTGAACATCTGAATACGAATTCTAATAGGAAGAGGAGGAAAGGAGGGAGGAAGGAAAAGAAGGAGGAAGG